>BQNB010008398.1:0-90116 GCA_026074375.1 Tanacetum coccineum
TGTTCTCGAGAGGATATCGGTATTGGCGAGTGGGGGAGAATGCCACATTGAAGAAAAGATTGGCTGAGACTAAGTTAGAGTGGGATCGTATGGAGCGTGACATGGCTGAGAGGAGGTTGCATGTGTCTCAAGGGTGGAACAAGAGATTCTACATGGAGATGGTTCGCATTAGGGCTGTTCCTAAGCCGCCATCTGATGATGAGGATACTGAGCATCCGAGAAAGAAATCAAAGAACTCTCCTCCTAGTGGGACCTGAGAGCCTTCTAAGTCACATGGATCACCTAGTGACTCTTAGTAGATTAATTTATCATTTGTAGTATATTTTGTAAATCACTAACTAAACTACGATGTCAGTTAGTAGAACTAGTCTTTTGGAGTTGTATAGCATTAGATGGTGACATGTAATGTATGACAATGTTCTTTTGGTTCTAATTCTATGTTGTGTTGTTGTTACCTTTCTTTTCTTGTTTCTTCTAAATTGCTCCTTCTGCTTAATACAATCATTGAATGAATACTCATTATGATTTGATTTGTGTTGTTACAGAATCATGCCGCCAAAATCAATGTCTGAGGCACGTATGCGCGAGGTTATTAGGGAACAAGTTACCGCATATATGGCTGAATTTATGGCAAATAGAAACCGCGAAGCCGGTGGTGGTAGAGCCGGTGGTGCTAGAGCCGGTAGTGCTGGAGCCGGTGGTGCTAGAGCCGATGGTGCTAGAGTTGGTGGTGCCGGACCGGCAGCGCCCAAAATTACCAGGTGTACTTACATAACATTCATGAAGTGTGACCCACATCCTTTTAAAGGCACCGAAGGTGCCGTGGGATTATGTCAATGGTGGAATAGAAGGACTGAGGTGAAAAAGTGGATGACCGAGGAATTGATGCTGCTAATGGTACTCCATGGACTGAGGTGAAAAAGTGGATGACCGAGGAATTTTGTCCTCGAAATGTGTTGCAAAGGCTGGAGCAAGAATTGTACAACTTAAAGTTAAAAGGGACTGATATTGATGGGTATACAAACCGATTCCATGAATTGGCCTTGTTGTGTCCTAGAATGGTGGAGCCTGAGCAGGTGAAGGTGGAGCAGTATATTCGTGGGTTGTCGAAGAATATACGTGGTGATGTGACATCATCGAGGCCTACTGGTATTGATGAGGCTGTCCGTATGGCTTATCAGCTCATGGGACAAATAATACAAGACAAGACTGATGAGGCTTCTGAGAGTGAAAAGAGGAAAGGTGAAGGAGATCGTGGTGGTCGTGGTGACAACCGACGCGATTACAATCGTCGGCAAAACCAAAGAAGGGCTAATGCTGGAGCTATGACCAATGCTGCACCAAATGACAACGAAGTTTGTCCAAAGTGCAAGAATAAGAAGCATGCTGGGGATTGTTGGAAATGTGGTAAGTGTGGTAAGTTGGGGCACAAGATTTCTGCTTGTTGGAGCCTCGACAGAAAAGATGTGACTTGTTTTAATTGCAATGAAAAGGGTCACCAAAAGAGAGATTGCCTAAGTTGAAAGAATGGACAGGTGGAATTACCGTGAGATGTTTACAAGTTGGGAAGTGTGGTTTGCTCAGCTGATCCGAAAGAGTTACTAGTATGTCTTACTCAAACAGAACCGATATGTTTTGCTTTTATTTTGATTCGGGTGCCGATAAAAGTTTAGTATCTACAAATTTTAGTACCCTTATTAATATAGAACCAGTTGAGTTAGATACTTTCTATGAAGTCGAATTGGCCGATGGAAAAGTAGTAAGTACCAATAATGTGTTAATAGGGTATACACTTAATCTTTTAAACCGTTCTTTTCCAATCGACTTAATGGTAATAGAATAGGAGAAGTTTTGATATCATTATTGGATGATTGGTATCACGATATGATGCCGCTATTTTGTGTGGAGAGAAAAATGTTAGAATTCCCTTGGAGGGTAAGACGTTGGTTATCGAAGACGATAGAAATAATTCCCGATTGAAGATCGTTTCTTGCATAAAGGCTCAAAAGTATATCGAGAAGGGTTGTGAGCTATTCTTAGCTCAAGTTACTAAACATGAATTGAAGGAGAAGCGATTAGAAGATGTTCCAGTTATCCAAGATTTTCCCGAGGTATTTCCCGAAGAATTACTTGGACTTCCGCCACCCAGGCAAGTTGAATTCCGTATTGATCTTATTCCCAGTGCTGCACCTGTGGCGCGTACGCCATATCGTTTAGCACCTTCTGAAATGAAGGAGTTGTCCAAGCAACTGCAAGAGTTGTCGAAGAAAGGTTTTATTCGACCGAGCTGTGCCGTAAGGAAGCTCCGTATTGTTGGTGAAAAAAGAAGGATAGATAGTTCCGAGTGTGTGATTGCTGAGAATGAACAGTTGACGATCAAGAATCGATATCCATTACCGAGGATTGATGACTTATTTGATCAGCTGCAAGGTTCTAGTGTTTATTCGAAGATTGATTTACGGTCTGGTTATCATCAACTTCGTATCCGCGAGGAAGACATTCCAATTACAGCGTTTAGAACTCGTTATGGACATTATGAGTTTCAAGTAATGCCTTTTGGACTAACTAATGCACCTGCAGTATTCATGGATTTGATGAATCGCGTGTGCAAGCCGTATCTTGATAAGTTCGTGATTGTATTCATTGATGACATTCTGATTTATTCCAAAAATAAAGAAGAACATGGTGAACATTTGAAGACTATCTTGAATTTGCTAAGGAGCGAAAAGTTGTACGCTAAGTTTTTGAAATGTGATTTTTGGCTTGATTCCGTGCAATTCCTTGGCCATGTGATTGATAGTAGTGGAGTTCATGTTGATCCTGCGAAGATAGAAGCCATTAAAATTTGGCTGCACCAATACACCAACGAAAGTGGAAAATTTTTGGGTTTGGCAGGTTATTATCGAAGGTTTTTAAGGAGTTTTCTCTATTCCCAAACCATTAACTAAAACTCACTCAGAAAAATAAGCCGTATGTGTGGGGCGACGACGAAAGAGGAGGCATTTCAAACATTGAAGCTGAAATTGTGTAGTGCGCCAATATTATCACTACCCGAAGGAAGTGAAGACTTTGTTGTGTATTGCGATGCGTCCCTTAGAGGATTTGGAGCTGTTTTGATGCAACAAGAAAAGGTGATTGCGTACGCCTCTAGGCAACTTAGAAAGAATGAAGAAAATTATACGACCCATGACTTGGAATTAGGAGCTGTGGTTTTTGATCTTCGACTATGGAGACATTATTTGTACAGCACTAAGTGTATGGTATACACCGATCACAAAAGCTACAATATATTTTGGATCAAAAAGAGGCTAAATTATTGAGCAGGTAGATGGATTGAACTTCTGTCGTGATTACGATTTGTTGGGGTATGTTATCACCCGGGAAAGGCGAATGTTGTCGCTGATGCGTTGAGCATGAAGGATAAGGAACCGATTCGAGTGCGTGCTTTAGTGGTAAGGTACATAACAATTTACCCGAAACAAATTCAAATGCACAAGTTGAAGCCCTGCAAGGAGGAGTAATATGGTGCCGATGGATTTCTTGGCAAAGGGGAGCCATTTGAAGTTAGATCCGATGGTACGAAATGTCTGAAAGGACGAGTGTGGTTACCATTATTTGGAGGATTGAGAGGTCTAATCATGTTGGAATCTCATAAATCAAAATATTCCATTCATCCTGGGTCGGATAAAATATACCATGATTGAGGGAAGTTATACATGGTGGCCGAATATGAAAGCTGACATTGCGACATATGTTAGTAAGTGCTTGACATGTGCTAAAGTCAAGGCTGAACACCAAAGGCCGTCAGGATTACTTCAGCAGCTAGAAATTCCTGTTTGGAAATGGGAGAGAATTACAATGGATTTCATTCGAAAGCTTCCAAGAACACCATATGGATATGATTCAATTTGGGTCATTGTTGATCGATTGACTAAATATGCTCACTTTATTACGTATGTGAGAAGTATAAAATGGAGAACTTCTTGATTGTGTTTTAAAGGAGATTGTTTGTAGGCACGGGGTGCCCGTGTCGATTATTTTGGACCGAGACCCTCATTTCGCATCAAGGTTTTGGAGATCTCTTCAAAAGTCATTGGACGAATTTGGATATGAGCACTGCTTACTCCTTAAACTGGATGGTCAGAGTGAAAGAACGATTGCCAGGACACTGGAGACATGTTGCGTGCTTGCGTGATTGACTTTTGGTAGTGGCTAGGATAAGCACTTACCTTTGCTGATTCCATACAATAAATAGTTATCACGCTTAGTATTAAGCCGCACACCGTTCGATGTCTTATGGAAGGGAAATTGTAGATCGCCTGTATGTTGGAGTGAGGTTGGAGATGCCCAACTCACGGGACCAGAAATGATTCGCGAAACGACAAGAGGATGATTGTGCAAATCAAGAACTGATTATTGGGACTGCTCGTAGTAGACAGAAAAGTTATGTGGATGTGAGACGTAAACCTTTGGAGTTCGAAGTGGGTGACAAAGTTATGCTGAAAGTATCACCGTGGAAAGGTGTTGTTCGATTTGGAAAACATGGGAAATTAAGCCCCCGTTGTATTGGACCATTCAAGATTTTATCAAGAGTGGGTCCGGTGGCATATAAACTGGAATTACCCCGAGAGCTTCAAGGAATACACAGTAAATTATGTTTCGAACTTGAAAAGTGTTTATCGGTATGAAGTCTTATTATTCATCTTGACGGAATGTAGGATCGACGAGAAGTTGCATGTCATCTGAAGAACCTATCGAATTCATGGATAGGAAGTAAAACAAACTTAAGCAAAGTCGGTATCCCTTAGTCAAAGTTCGATGAGATTTTCGAGTCAAGGACCGGAATATACATGGGAAAGGGAGGATCAAATGTGGAAGAAATACCCTCATCTCTTTGATTTTAATAAGAAGCAGACGTCAAGATGAATTGATCTTCAAGGACGAAGATCCCTTTTTAGGGGGAAATGCTATGACAATCCGTCAATTTCAGGTCATTATTTTATTCTTGAGTATTAATTATATTTTTCATTTTTATGTTGAGATATGAACTCACGACTAACCGGGAAAAATTAGGGCTTACATTTATAATTTACGTGATGTTTACAAAGAACCAGCGAATTCTACGTTAAGCATTGACGTTTATATTTTCAAAATGCCATAGAAATATTTTTTGTTGCATTTGTTTTTATTTTTTGGTCTTGTATCTTTTTTCGTATTATGAAAAACGGTACAAATCGCTCTTTTTAAATATCGGACTTTGATAATACCCGTATTTACAAATTATGGGGCAAGTTATACAACTCACCCCACTTAAATCAAACCCCATTGGGGCGGATCAACCAAGGGACTAGGTGTCCCCTTGGTGTTGATTCTTGCTTCATGTTTATACAATTGGCAATATACTTACTTCCATACTTAAACTACTTTGACTAACTAGTACACACACTATCATTTTGAAATAAAAATCACACCAATATGTCCTTTCTCTCCTCCCCTTGTCGTGGCCTATACACACCAAAAACACAAATTCTATACAAATTTTGAAGATCAAATATTAAGCACTCAAGTTAAGATGATTTCCTAGTATGGTTATTGTATTTTGGAGGTGATTAAAAGGGTTTTCAAGAAGGGTTATATACATTTTGGGGCTGAAGTTATACAAGTTTTATCAAGTCATTTTGGTGAAGAAAAATGGTGATCAAAATTATTTTGGGTGAAGATTGAAGCTTTGTTCTTGTTTTGATCATTTGATCATTTTCTACATATTTATTGTGGTAAAATCTCATGAGTTTTGTTTATGTTTCATTTTGATTTTCAAATGTATATGTACATGCATGATATTTGATGATCAAGTAATAAAAATGGCCATGCATGTATAGATCTAGGTTCATTATAGCTAAAATAGTCATCTAAAACAAGTGAAAAGATCATAAAAATTATGAGCTGTAATGAACAGTAGATTCTACAAAACTCAGTAGGTTTGAGGATTGATTTGATGACATGAGGTCATAGATAAATCTCTTATGTACATTGGGCAAATTGGATGATTCCAAGAAAGTAAATAATGAATGAGTTATGGTCAAAACACTAAAACTAGTCAAATCTGGACCTTGTTGTACAGATTATGTAAAAAGTCATATTTACGGGCTGAACCATTTAAAAAGTGAAAACTATGGGTTGTAGCTAAAGTCGTGTAGATTCTGAATCAATTGGATAGTCAACCAACTCTTTATGGTTTGTAAATGGAATCAAAAATGGTGAAAGTGAAATTTCTGTCCAAAAAGCTAATGTGACCTTTATGTATAAAAGTTACCATATGTATAAGTATAACTAAAAGATGTACTAAAATGAGTTTGAATCTGTAAAGTGGACTTAAAAATAAAGCCAAACATATAAATATATAAATTATACTATTTATGGTTTATAAATAACAACAATTTCCTTAACACAAAAGTATACAAATTTTCCTAAAAACCCGAAACTTTTATTATGTAAAATGATTTTATGACTAAAACCCGAGGTGGTAGGACCCACTTCTTGGAAGTTTTAAAAGTCTAATAAACTGATAATAAAAGTATCCCGACCCCGAGAACCCGAAAACTCATAATAAAAGTTGTATATGAACTCAAATGGACCCGTAAGGCTTATTTGACCACTAGGCCCAATGAAACAAAATGGACTATATGGACTTAGCATTAGGCCCAACCCACTTGGACACTATAAATTTGGCTTAAGAACCTGCGTCTTTAAATTATATATCAGGCTTAATGGGCTTTTTGGTCTAATATGGACAATATTAGTTGAAATGGCAAAAAGTGGCAATTATAAATATGTAAAAGCTTCAATATAAAATACTTACATAATATAAACTTGATCATCATGTTAAATAACATGTATAGAGAACATATATATTTAATTTATTTTGAAATTTCCTTAATTATTACCTACTAGAAACATAAGACCCATTACTAATTGATAGTCTTGGTTGATGACCTCCTCTCCGAAGTTCTTAATTCATATCGCTATAGTCTCTTTCGACATCTCTAGTGAGTTCATAGCCCTCGCATTTTAATACTATAATGTTTTATAACCGCGAGGGGGAAAAACCATGCTTGTTTTTAAACATAGAACACAGGACCCGTAATGTATTGCTAGTCGCCTTGATTATTATAAGTTAGGCTTAACTCGCTAGATAAAGCCCAGCAGGAAATAATGAATTGTGCACTACCGGGTTATGGTAAGATCGCATATACATGAAATAGTACTATGTGGAGGTTGCCACCTCTAATTCCGTGACGACGCTATCGTCATGTGTCGGAAAATGACACCACGGATGCGTTGTATAGAGTTGTTAATATGGACTCATAGCTGAGGGTGTATTAGTGGGCATTCGTTTAGATTGCGTAACGTTCATTGTCATGAGGCTTATGATAATCCCCTATAACTTTGTCTGATCCCTTCGTTTTGTCTTGATAATTTTGAGGAATGATACTTGTGTTCGATATTTATTTTATATATAAAACTCTATGGACTTCATCAACATTATGTTGACTTTTTGGCAAGTTTTATCTCAGGTCTAGGAAGGTAATTTGGTGATGAAGATTTCAGAGAAGCTATGAAATAAGACTATTTTGAAGGCCCATTTAAAGAAAATAATTCGAATAAAATATTTGAAAATGATGTATTGATTATGAAAATATTTGAGACCTATGTTGTGAAACTTTTATTTTGAATGGTTATATTTAAAAACTTCTCTTTTCGAGTCGTTTTCTATGCTTGAGTTATTGTATTAAGACGTAGCACCCCAAATGACCCTTCCGCTGAGATATATAAAAATGAGGGTGTTACAACTTGTGAGAACATGATGTATTTATAGTGCCAAAAGGACCTAGGGTTAAGATAAGAAATGAACCATGGCTTGGTGAAAGGCTTATCAAAATGGTGCACCAAGGACCTTATGGTCCTTGTGGTTCGTGCGGGTGTAGCTGCAAAAAGGGGGGGGAACAAAACCTTTTCTTGGGGCACCATCGATGAAATGTTATTGGTTAGATTTTTACTAGTGCTCAAGTGGTCCAATTCTTGTAAGTGTATGTTGGTGCATGGCAAGGTTAAGACAAGGGGTCACTATCTCCATTTCATGCATGCAAAATGCCAAAAATAAAGTGAAATGATTCTTCTTGATTTAATTTGAGACTTGATGTTGTGTTTGGTTGAGTTGGGACGTACGAATTTAACAAGGGAGGAGGGGGAACAAAATTTTTAACATTACAATGCTTGATGGATGATAACTCGAGTTTACACGAAAAGATTGCGGGTTTTCGGGGTTTCGTTTGGTCAAAAACGCGAAAAACGCAATTTCAAGATAAACCCTTAAAATTAGTATCGAAAGAGTTTAAAAAATCACGAAACACTTAGATAAGTTAAAATATCTCGTATAAGGCCTAAATCTATATTATATCGATGTCGGGACGCGCCCGATGACGTTTGTTCAGATTTACGCGGTTTAACTTCCCGGTAAACTGTCAGATTCGAACGTAACATGAAAAAATCAAAGATAATAATCGGAAAGGTTTAAAATGTTGACCTGAAACTTACGGGGTGTGACACTAAGGTATCTTAAATAGGTTTCAGCTCGGCTTCTCTAAGAAATGTCCATTCTCGAGCAAGTGGCAGTTAAGAAGTCTTTTTAGCCATAGTTAAGGGGGGTTTGTGCTTATTCCATCCGTGCTAGGTCGGGTTTATAGGATTCCCTTTCTTAAGTGGGTCCAATAAGGTGATATTCCTCTCTAAGTCTACTCCTTTTACACCGAATACCGACCTAGTGATTCCTTCTCCTACCGCTATTTTGGTCATCTTACAATCTATAACTGCGTTGGCGGTAGCTAAGAATCCTCTTCCTACAAGCAAAGGGGTCTCAGGGTCCTTTTTCATATCGAGTACGTTAGAAGACATTTAATAGTTTTAGTATTCCTATTTGGATCTTCTACGTCTTTAAACATCTCGAGGGGGATAGGATTTAGTTCCGTCTGCCATCAAAGATATGACATCCTTCTAATAATCCAATGTTAAGCTTTTTAAAGAGGTAAAGTGGGATTATGTTAACCCAATGTTTAGAAAAAAAAAAAAATTTAAAAAATTTAAGTCACATGAGGGGTGTTTAATAGTCAAAATTTAAGTCACATGAGGGGTGTTTAAGAGTTAAAATTTAGAAAAAAAAATCTTTTTAAAAAATATATGTCACATTTAACAGTCAAAATTTAAGCCACATGAGGGTGTTAGTTGTGAAAAAGTTTAACGCAATATTAAAAAAAATAGTGTATGAATAAATGAAAAAAAAAAGTATTTTAAAAATTAAGTGAATTTTTTTTAGAAAAATTCCTAAAAAAGTGTAATAAGTGCAAAAAAATTTAGTGTAAGAATAAGTGGAAAAAAAAGTATAATAAGTGTAAAAAAGTAGTGTATGAAGTTCAAACACTACTTTTTTACACTTATTATACTTTTTAAAAATGAAAAAAATGTATTTTAAAAATTAAGTGAAAAATAAATTTTAAGTGAAAAATAAATTAAGGGACTAAGAGTGAAAGTCCAACGCGAATCACAAGGACCATTTCTGTAATTTTTGTAAATGGTAACCAGTCAAACAAGTTAAATTTTGGTCAACAACCAGTCATATTAGCTACTTTGTTGAAAATTTGAATGTATTTTAGCAATACGTAGATTTAGTTTGTTACGTATTTCGTGTTTTTTGATAAAGTTTATTGTGTATTTTTAGACTTCACCCTTTATTCAAAACTGAAATCCAAAATTCATCACATCTACAAAATCTATATTTCTTTTTTCAAAACTAAATACAAGAATGTTTTTTTTTTTTGAACGGCAAATATAGAATATATAAAAAAAAAGACTAGCAAGACGCTAGAAACTCTTTAGAATCTCTTTAGCCTTGCTGATAAGGTAAATTAAGCACCAATTATACCATAAGAATCACTTGTAACGAGGTTAAGGTTACCTCCTTTTGTATTCATGAATGTTTTTTTTTCCTGTTTATAAATAGCGCTGCATCGTTGGACTCTTAACAAACTGAACGTTCAGAAAAACAAAAACACAGTAAGTGAATGTCTTTTACTACTGTAACCATTTAACTCTTGAGCTATATTATTTTTCTTGCATTATATGATCTGCTATATTAATGGTTTGATATGATTCGCCAGTCTCGAATCCTATGATAATTTCTTGTAGTGATCGTTACATTCTAACTTGATTACTGTTCCTCTTGGTTTATCTTATCATTATGTAAGTATGACGATAGTGGTTGATCATACATAGC
This sequence comes from Tanacetum coccineum, assembly GCA_026074375.1. Lineage (NCBI taxonomy): Eukaryota > Viridiplantae > Streptophyta > Magnoliopsida > Asterales > Asteraceae > Tanacetum > Tanacetum coccineum. The sequence continues at coordinate 10,328 of BQNB010008398.1, forward strand.
TAATATATACATGCTTTAATATGCCATAGAATACAAGGTTATGCATATTTTTCACACCTACACTTATATTGCATGCCAAAAATTCAATATAAATATTTGTCATAGACCCCCCAATAAACCAATCCTAACCACTCATTTTTTCATCAAAAATAAAAAAACCCACTTTCCACCTCTTTTTTAAAAATAAAATATCTTACAAACGGTAAATCGTCACACGACAAAAAATACACCATCGCGACGAGTATTTTTTTATCTTTCAGTAGACGGGTGACACGATATACTTTCGAGGAACTTTTTTTCGATTTTTTTTTCAGTCACGAATTGCGAAAATCATATATGATTCGTATAACGAATCATATATGATTTTATAAAATCATATATGATTTCATGAAATCATATATGATTTTATGAAATCATATATGATTTTATAAAATCATATATGATTTTATGAAATCATATATGATTTCATGAAATCATATATGATTTCATGAAATCATATATGATTTTATGAAATCATATATGATTCGTTATACGAATCATATATGATTCGTTATACGAATCATATATTAATTGTTATACGAATCATATATGATTTTCGCAATTCGTGACTGAAAAAAAAATCGAAAAAAAGTTCCTCGAAAGTATATCGTGTCACCCGTCTACTGAAAGATAAAAAAATACTCGTCGCGATGATGTATTTTTTGTCGTGTGACGATTTACCGTTTGTAAAATATTTTATTTTTTAAAAAAAGGTGGAAAGTAATTTTTTTATTTTTGATGAAAAAAATAGATGGTTGAGATTGATTCATTGGATATATCTATATCTATATCTATACTATTATATAAAGTATTTACAATGTGAGTCCCATCAAAAATTAAGATAAGGAGGTGCAATCTTGACCATCCATCTGACATGTGTCACTTCTTAATTACAAAATCACTTTTATTTTTAATTTGACATATCTTTTTATTTTTTTTATGATTTAATTTCACCGTATTTTTTAAAATTTCGTGATCTTTAATTCAAATCCATTTTGATATATTTTTATAAATTTTTAGCTTTTCATATTTTTCCTGTGTTTATTTTGATTTTTTTAACAACTTTAACTTTAATTTGAATAAAAACTTGATTCGTAAAAGATATATACTTTTGGAGACAATGTTTGATGGGTAAGAGAGTGTGTGAGTCTTTATACAAGCGAGAATGATGTTAATATGATGTTTCGGGAAAGCTAAGGAAACCCAAACAAACGAATTCTCTAAGCGGGTAGAGAATTGCGGAGCGAGTTGGGTTAACAATTTTTATCGCCGCCGCTTTACGCGGGTATCCAACTAGTGACAAATAATGGGTTATATTGCATTGCATTTGTTGTGAAACTTTTTAAATATATCATAAATCTAAAAATCAAAGAATATCTGAATCGTAAGTGTTTCTACATTATTAAAACAATATTGAATACCTCATAAATTTTGAAACAACTATAAAACTTTTAAATCAATACCCATCTTAAGTAGGCCATAATCTGTTTCATTAAAAATGTGTTGGTCTATCTTTTCATATAGCCAAAACAATCTTCTAATATTGTTAGAAAAAAATGAACGGTTGCGTTAAGATTAGATACAATTTGCGAAATCAGAAAAGGAGTTGATTAGCTAAATTGTTAATAAACTGGAAGTACCTCTTGAGGCCATCAATGGAGAGGGGTTTAGCAATGAGGCATCGGAGGCGCTTGTGGTCTTCTCCATTCTGCTGAAGCAAGCTATAAATGACCTAAAGTAAACACAAAAACAAAAACACAGTGAGAAATCAAATGGTTAATTTGATTATTTCAAATTTTAATTACAAAAATAAATTATTATCAAAGAGATCTTAGTATCAATTGAAAAAGAAATCAGAAATCAAACAAACCTGCCAGAAATCTTAGATTCCTAATTTCAAAAACAAAAAATATTGGAATCATAAATTTGATATAAATACCTCAAATAAATTATCATCACAGTTATAGAACATGATAGGTCGATCTATAGTTGTATAAATGAACCCTTGAGATTCATCTGCTGGGGTTATAATTGCAGGTCCCTTAACCTTCATCTTAAACACCCGGAGGATACTTATAACTAATTTTAAGTAAAAAAGATTACTATAAAAGGAAGGCTTACAAAACTAAGAAAATATTGTTCCAACGCATGGTCAAAGTCGTTTTTTCAATAGTGAAAATTAAATAAATTTAATTTGATAGATGTGTAAGTTGTAACTGCCCATTGCTTTTAACAGCCAATTTAATTATGTATACTTGGAAATTGTAACATCTCATGGCTTGTAACGGTCCATTTAATTTTGTATAATTGTAAGTTGTAACATCCCATTGCTTGTAACGACCCATTTAAACATCATCACCATGTATCCATGCAGCACCCTATATATACGAGACTCACTCGACATTTTTCATTTCATCTCAAAACAAATCTTTCTAACAACAATTTCTCATAACATCCTAAAATGGTAGGCTTACAATCTGGTTTATGAGAGCACAAGCTACTAGCCATTGTTAGTTTATATATAGATATATAAATATAATATATATATATATATATATAATATAAAAATATAGAATATAAATATATATATATATAATATATATAGGTATAGATAAAGAATCAAATAAAAAGACAAATATCCTGAGAAGATAAAAAAAATTTATTAAAAAAAAATTTCAAAAAAATTTCTGAAAAAAGTCCACACGATCGTGTATGTTGTCGATGAAAAAGTAGTAGAAGGAAGTTTTTTTAAGTGAACTATTTTAGCGAAAAAAAACGTTTGTGCATTAAACGCCTTTTTTGTTGCACAAAAAATCTTTTGTACCACCTTCCTTTACTTTTTGCATCAAAATTTATTTGCGCATCAAACTAAACAAGTTGACAAATTTTGTGCATACAAAAAATTTTTGTGCCATATTTTATTTTTTTGTTGCATTAAAAAAACGTATGAATAACTCAAAATTAGAAAGAAAACTTCTTTACAAAATTTAATGCTCACAACCTGATTTTTTTTTGAAATTTTTTAAGAACTTTTTTAAAAAAAGTTTTCTTTTTATCCTTCTCACGGATATTTGTCTTTTTATTTTAACATTCCTCTATATATATATATATATATATATATATATATATATTTCATCTTCTTTATAACAGACATTTTTGTGTGTTATTGTAGACAATGGTACTTATTGAAAATTTCATGTGTGTAGGAACAATATGGGCAACAGCAGTTGGAGCATCATGTCCTAACCATAAAGCCTCTAAACGAGTTCGCTTTTAGTCCTAACATTAGGCTTATTCATGCCAGGTTGTGACTAATTAATCATCTTTTATTTATTTCTATAACTTTTACTTGGTTGTTTCTAAAGTTTGTTGTTTCTGAAATCTAGGATGCATGCACAAGCTTTGACATTGGTCGTGTTATCCGATGTGGCACTGTACCACCATTTTGGAACGAGTGAAGAAGCTGATCATCACGACCATCGAAATTAGGATAAAGAGGGCATATACACAGTCTAACTCCGAACCTTTACCTCGTATCTAAAATTAAGATTCACACAATATGAAGCTAAGGGCTACAAAAGATCCCCCACACATTCACATTAATAGTAGTGAATTTTGCAGTATGACATGAGTTGTTCACTGTTAAAAATAATTATTGAATTTGTCCAAGTTTATCATTTCCAAATCTTAAAACTTTTTAAAGTCTTTTTTCTTCAACTTTGACCGTAATTATTTCTTCTTATGTTATATGATACTCAATGCAAAATATATGAATGGATAGAGTTTCGAATGTATTTTTCATTGGTATAATTTTCAGTAAGCATTATGTAACATAAAGAAAAATATTTACGGTCAAAGTTTATGAAAAAAGAATTCAAAAAGTCAAAAATGGACACTTAATATGGGACGGAGGGAGTATGAGTTTTGGAAAGTATGCCTAAAAAGTTATCTAGTTGGTAAAGGCCTGTGGGATGTTGTCTCAAAAGAAGCTACATCGAAGCAGGAAGAGGCGACGCTTGATTGGAAAACGAAGAATGCTCAGGCTTTACATGCTATTCAACTGGCCTGTGGATCGCGTGCTTACTTCAAGTACAAGAAGAACACACATATCTCTGCTAAATTTGCATGGGATCACTTGGTCGAGATGCATCACAGCCCAACACTCCATGCTGAAGTGTCAAGTGAACAAGATGTCTCTGGTAACGTACTTAGAATAGTGGTTCGGTTTTTGTCGGGTTATAAATATTAATGGTAAAACCAGTGTTTTGAAACCCGGTTCGACCCGGCCGGGTCAACCGGTTGAACCGGTTCCGGCCGAAAAAACAGGTCAAATTAAACCGGGTTTCATATTTTCGAAACCCGGTTTGACCCGCCGGGTTTGGCCGGGTTTGGAGTGACCCGGGTCAACCCGGGTCATGAGACCCGGCCGGGTTTCTGTTTTTTTATAAATAAAACATGTTAATTGTATATATTTGCGACGTAATTTTAATTTTACATGTTTTATTTGTTAATAAATAGTCTTTAGGCTTAATATATGGAATATTTCATGATTTATATACATACTTTCTTTCTAATTATTGAAAATATATATATATATATTTTGGAAAACCGGGTTGACCCGGCGGTCCAACCGGTTGAACCGGTAACCCGGTGACTCGACCGGGTCGATTCAAAACCCGGTTTTCAAAACATTGGGTAAAACTGCTAAAGTTTCTCCTTTCTCCCTTTTTAATTGGTTCAACCCTTGGTTTCCACAAAAGTTGAGTCCCATAACCTTTTTTGGTTACTCTTCCGCAATCTTATTGTGAGTACAAAAATATAACACAAAAATAGTTGAGGGGTTATATGATATAAGTTGGTTGATTAAAGTTAGCATAAAAACCGTTAAGGGAACGGAATATCACCAAAAAGAGTTGTTACAGCATCAAATCCAGTAGCTAAACTTATTACTATTAACCCTTTTTGCACTTAAGTTTTAATTTGCTTTTATTCAAAATCAAGTACTGATGAAACTTTAATAGGGGTGAAAGAGCATCTTGTATATGAAGACCTATACAATGCTATAGAACACGGTGACATGGAACATGTGAATGAGATCCTTAGGGCCAAACCCCATGATACGACAGCAATTGTTTCTTCGCATGGAGATACAGCTCTCCATGTTGCACTTCTCTCCGGAAAAACGAAGATTGCACTAAAGTTGGTAGAGATGATGCCTGTAGATGGGTTAGAAATTGGTAATGAGTTTGGTGCCTCTCCTCTCTCTCTTGCTGCTATAACCGAAAAAATAGAATTGGCTGAAGCCATGGTGCGGAAGAATGTAAAGTTGGTTACAATAAAAAAAGGACATATGGACCAAAGTTCACTTCCTGTTATTGTGGCTTCAATGTACGGTAGAAAGCGAATGGTTAAATATCTATACTCTAAGACTCCAATGGAACTCTTAGATCCGGCAAACGGATCTGATGGTGTGTTACTTCTGAATAATTTGATCACTGCAGACATGTTTGGTGTGTTCTTTAAATCTTCGTACACAAATAATTAAACAATTTTAGGGAATATAAAAGAAATTAAGTATCCAACAGGTGCTAATTGTTTATATTCTAAATGCTGCAGATATTGCTTCCAGGCTGCTCAAAAAATTCCCAAAGCTAGGAGTAACTGCTGATCACCATGGTGATTACGCTCTTCATAAACTGGCACACAAGTCTTCTGCATTTGAAAGTGGAAGTGAATTTCCATTTTGGAAACACTGGATCTATTCATGTGAGTACTTGCCTTGTTTTATACATTTTCCTCTAACATTGCATTAAACAAGAAACACGAAATCACATCATTTAGAATTCTAGTGTAAATTTTAGATGCCCTGGAAAATCATACTACTTAATAGCATGATCAAAGCAGTGTAATCTTTATCTTCAATTTTGACATGATAAAAATTAAAAACCATACTACTAACCAATGTGAAGATGTTATGCCTTACTAGTGTCATAATCTAGCAATCTCACATAAGAGATCAGCCCTTTGCATCCTCAAAAAGCTACCACTTGCCAAGACGTGTAACTACAAGAAAGCAAGTTACTAGCATTGCACAAATTTAAGAAACTAGTAACCAATTTAATAACAAAAGGTCAAAGAATCACTAACAGCTCGGAAAAAAGGAGCCATCATAGACAATGAAAAGTATAGCCAAGACAGCCTATATAGATCGATTCTCCTAATTAAATCTACAAGCCCTTGCATGTTTCAGTGCCAAATTAGACTGTGGCTTTAAACCATGATTTAATTAATTTAAGATGATGACATGGCCTCATGTTAAAATTGTAACAAGAATTTCTTTTTGTATCATCACATAATATACGATCAGAATGATTGCATAGAGCTTAGGAATATACAAAACCAAACAAACACTAATGCCAGAGTGATCACAAATCTAGTTGACGGAGTAGCAGATCTTAAATTATTATTAAGGGTGGAATGGTATGGTATTTGATGATTATAATTATAATATCTGCTTCAAATACCTCTTTTAATACGTGACAGAAATAGAAGACTTTTGTTGCTTATAAAACCAACTTTTTGAATCCATATCTTCGAGTTCTAATCCGTTTTCACATTAAGGTTTATAAAAAACACATGGAAATTAAAGAAAAAACTCTGTATATATGTTCTTATAAAGTTACAATGAATCAGCTGAGTGTTGTAATCACATACGGGTGGTACTATGGTACCCCTAACCCCTCTAAAAACGTACCAAAAAAAGTTACAAAGATTCTTTTGTAACCCTCCATTTTTTAACAGTGCAATGCCGTAATTTTTTATCAGTTTTATGTTCCGTAATTTTTAACAGTTATCAAACATTTGACCTGTTGAACACATTATATATTTTTCGTTCCTGTTTTTCCGTGTCAACAGTTATAATAACATATATTAAAACATAAAAATTAAAAAAAAAATTAAAAAAATAAAAATAAAAAAACATAAGGGATACAAATGGTTTTTTTTGGGGTAATTTATATCATAGAGCCTCACATAAATCTTTTGTTATGAGCTACTCTTATATTCTAACAGAAGCTAGCGGTAAATCTCTATGATTTGTGTATGTCATATATAATGGTGAATTTTACAACAAGCTATCTCGAGCTACTAGGTTTTGGTGAAAAGTAGAATACTCAGGGTCTAAACATGATTGTATTAATCATTAGAGAGAAGTGCAAAAATCATCCCTGTGGTTTGTCAAAAAACTGTCTCACGTCCTTCGTTAAATAATTGTCCAAAACACATCCCTCCGTCAATGTTTTGGGACACGATACATCCCTTGGACTAACAGTGCAAATTTTTTTTCTCGTTAATTAATTAAAAAGATCTAAATTTAACGGTGAAAAAATTAGAAGGTAGTGTAATGGGATAGGTGTGAGCAAAATACTATACTAAGACAAGGGTCAATTTGTCTTTTTGCTAGCCACCACGGACGATGTCTCCGAGAACTTTAGCAAGTAAAAAAATAGTTTTTGGTTGTTTTTTAATTTAAAAAAAACTTTTTTACATTATTATTCGTAAAAAAATTTTTTTTTTTTACAAAATCTTAAAAAAATAAATTTCGCACTTTACAAAATCTTAATCTTTTAAAAATAATTTAAATTTTTTTCGTAATTTTAAAATTTTAAAAAAATTCACAATTTTATTACTTTATATACTGAAAAAATTTTAAATCTATTTTTTTACTATTTTTGTTAAAAATAGATAGTTTATAAATTTTTTTATTACAGAAACTCTTACATTTTTTTAAAAAACTTTGTAAAAATATCTTACTTTTACAAAAAAGAACATCGTAAAAATTTAATACGCCCCATACGAACTCGCTTTAGAACCAACACAAAAATTCAACAACTTACAATCTGTAAAATTTTAATTATCGAAAAATCTAAATTCTCGAACAAAATCTTAATGAATTTTACAAAATTTTACGAATTATAATTTACGAAATTCAATTCAAAATTTTTACAACATTATTATTCAATGAAATTCCAAATCAAATTTAAACAAAAAATTAAATTTTAAGAAATAAGATTTTTCCGAAACATTTTTTAACGCATTCAAATTCAATTTTTTAAACATTTTTTAAATTTTTTACAAAGTTTTGTAAAAAAGTTTTAAATTTTTTTACAAAACTTTGTAAAAATTTTAAAACTTTCGTAAACTTTGTACAAAAAAATTTAAATTATTTTCAAAAAATTAAGATTTTGTAAAGTGCGAATTTTATTTTTTTAAAGATTTTGTAAAAAAAAATAAATTTTTTTACAAATAATAATGTAAAAAAGTTTTTTTTTAAATTAAAAAACAAACAAAAACTTTTTAAAAAAAACAAAAGTTCACGATACATCCTTGTGGCTGCAAAAAGACAACAATACCCTCCTATATAGTTGCACCGTTAAAAATTAGACCATCGTTAATAATTAACGAGAAAATTTTTTGCACCGTTAGTCCAAAGGATGTATCGTGTCCCAAAACATTGACGGAGGGATGTGTTTTGGATAATTATTTAAAGATGGACGTGAGACAGTTTTTTGGCAAACCACAGGAATGATTTTTCCACTTCTCTCTAATCATTAACTATAGTGATGAGTGTTATTTGGAAACTGAAGGTTCACTCATAACTTGATACCTAAATAGGTGTGCGTGTACACTCTCCATGGGATGATGACCCCCAATCAACTAAAAGGTCAAACGGCTCTCACCACGAAATTGATATCCCCAATGAAGAAGCGTCCAGCAGCCGACCAAGCCCTAACGAACATGCATTCAAAACCCAACCTAATCTACTATATCGGATAGGTTGGATCATACTACGATGCTTTGGTATGTATGTTGCAGTTTAGGCACACCCTTATCTTACGCACAATTTCATGAAAGTAACATTTATTTTTTATCTAATATTTTCTTTCAGTACCTGATATCAAGGATTTGCATGATAGAAAGTTGGTAAACGATGAAGCAAGTAGACTCCTGGGTTGCATTTTTAAAGAAATACGGGGCATGAGCCATACGCAGCTTGAAAATATGGAAATAGACAAAGCTGTGCACGTTGCAATTAAACATGGAATAGTTGAGTTCGTTGATGAACTACTAAAATACAACCCTGAATTCATATGGAGGAAAGACAAAAAGGGAAGAACAATCTTTTCACATGCGATCATTCTTCGCCAAGAAAAAATATTCAGCCTATTTTATAGACTAGGAACAAAGAAAAGCATAGTAGCAAGTCGACATGATATATTCCAAAATAACTTTCTGCATCTTGCTGCCAAGCTCTCTCCTCCAGCTCAACTCGAGCGTGTTTCAGGAGCTGCCTTACAAATGCAAAGAGAACTGCAGTGGTATAAGGTAGAACAAATTTTCTGTTGGAGACGTTTTTGTTGAAACTATTAAAACCATCTTATATTAAATAATTCTTTTAATAAATTATATTAGGAGGTGGAAAGCTTAGTACAACCAAAATACAAAGATCAGGTGAATGAATCCAATAGAAAGCCAGGTGTCTTATTCACAGAAGAACACAAAGATCTAGCTAAGGATGGGGAAACATGGATGAAGAATACCGCAGGATCAAGTATGATTGTAGGAACTCTTATCGCTGCAGTCATGTTTACAACTGCCTTCACCATACCTGGAGGGAACGACGATAAAACTGGCCTACCTATAATGTTAGAGAGGGATAGTAGTACGTTCTTGATCTTTATGGTATCAAATGGACTTTCTCTCTTCTCATCATCTACTTCAGTGTTGATGTTCTTGGGAATTCTCACTGCACGATACGCAGAGGATGATCTTCTCGATAGTTAGCATGATGATTTCTTTTGCTGCTGCTATGTATCTAATGCTCCATAAGAGTTTACCATGGGTCTCCATACCTCTTATTATTTTCTCTGCTCTCCCGGTACTTTTCTTCTGTGGACTTCAGTTTCCTCTCCTAATCGAAATGGCTTTTCGCACATATGGATCTACTATTTTTGATAAGCATAAGAAACATCACTTCTCCAGTAAGAATCCTCTACATTACCTTCATTAGATAGGGTGATGTAAATTTCATTATGGTAAGTTCTCATCCGAGTGTGGGATTTGTGACTTCAGAACTTGTTAATTTTAGTTCCATTTAATTTTACTCGTACAGTGATTAAAACTGTACAGTGGTGAGGGATTGAAAATTTATAAGTAAATAACTCGAAATAAATTTTGATAATGACATGTATTAGTTGCAGGTTAGGATTAAGGATATTCAAATTAAATTGCTACCGGGTGTTTTCTAACGCTATCTATTTCTTATTATAAGAACCAAAACCATGATATGGTCCAAACCAATTACAACACACACTGATTTAATTTGGTGATCAAGGTTTAAGAATTAATCCCGAGGAAGAACGGTTGAGATTATTACCGATTGGTTTAGAGATTCAGGGAGAAGAAAATAAGGTAAGAGACAAGAAGAGTATTCTTTCATTCCTGTTAGTTTTATCATTACAAGATACCATATATAGGCTAACTAAATGTAAATAGACATAAAAGACCTACTTGAAATAGACATGCATTAAAGGGCCTTAAACTTATACGGAGTAATAGACACGTAACAAACCAATCTTATTAAGATTCAAAATAATAAGAGGAGAGTTATATTGGATACCAAAAAAAGGTTGGATACTAAGGGACTCATCCACATCATCCATCTAAAAAGAAATCAATGGTTGTGATTAAAAGCATTTAATTATTTCACCTATTTTTTAAAATTTAAATATCTCATAAACCGTTAATCGTTAAGCAAAAAAATATATACCATCATGACGAGCATTTAATTATCTTTCTATAGATATCCACTTTGATATACTTTCTACAAAAAAAAATTTTACTTTTTTTTCACGTCTTTTTCATCTTTTTTCCACGTTTTTTTTCAGATTTTTTAGATTTTTCAGATTTTTTTTACGTTTTTCTCCTTTTTTTTACGTTTTTCATGTTTTTTCGTGAAAAAGTTTTTTTTTTCGTTTTTTCCGTTTTTCACGTTTTTTTCTCGTTTTTTTTCCCGTTTTAAATTTGCATAACAAACATATAATGATATAAACACTAATATCCATATATGATTTAACACTAGAAAAAAAAATTAAATATCATATATGACATAGCACTAATATCATATATGATAGAACACTATCATATATGATTAACACTAACATCATATATGAATTAACAGTAAATCTAAATATCATATATGATTCTCATGCAAGTTTCAACGAGAAAAAGTCAAAAAAAATATGAAAAAACATAAACTAAAAAAACCGAATTTTTTTTTTTGTCGAAAGTATATCAAATAATGATAAAACGTGAAAAAACGTGGAAAAAGGTGAAAAAATCGTGAAAAAAACGTGAAAAGGTGAAAAAATTTGAAAAAACAAAACGTACAAAAACTTGATTTTTTTTGTCGAAAGTATATCAAGTGGATATCTATAGAAAGGATAAAATAAATGCTCGGCGTGATGGTATAAATTTTTTTCGCTTGTGTCGATTAACGGTTTGAGAGATATTAAGAATTATGAAAAAAAGGTTGAAAATACTTTTGGGTTTAATCTTATCCATTAGATTAAGATGCACGATGAAGGTTGGAGATTGGTCCCACTAGTATCCACAAAAAACTTTGTATCCAATGAACCTAAATCAAATCATAATTCGCCAAAAAGGACGAAAAGTTTAAAACATTAACAAATTAATCTAAACTTACGATTGGACCATATTGGTTTTGTTCGAAAAGTCAAATTCGCAATCCATAAACACATCTATCATGCTGCGAGTACAAATATGTGTTGGGGTGAAGTGGATCCTGAATACTTACTGGACTACGGCCAATAGCTGTTAATGGATTGATTCTTGTACTAAAGAGAGTACGGGAGGAATTTCCTGCACAAATAAGGGAAGACCGTTAGCCTTACCCTGTGGGGACGGAACCCCACGATTAGACTCGTGTAAGAGTAATTACTCATGTTGTCAGAGAATGTGTGTGATAAAGGGTGTCAGAAAAATTGTGTACCATTGTGGTGTGTCAGCGGACTCCTATTATAGGGAAGCCTAAAAAACTAAGTTTTTTAGTAATTTCGGCTTATATTGTATAGTGGACCAAGAGTGAGGGACCCTTGTCAGCAAGGATCCGCGATAATCGTGACTTCGACGCGGATTCCCTCCGCAACGCTAGTCGTATCCGCGGACAGTCTACATAAGCTGCTCAAACCGATCCGCGTCCTGATTTGTATATTTCCGGATATGCCAGTGTGGACCCTATCAGCTTAGTTCAGCCCGTTAATATTTATTATTAATTTGTATTGAGCCCGGGCCCACATGTGACGGTATAGTACCCGCCCAGATGCCTGTATCTACCATTATACTCATCAATCCCCCAGTCCAAGTATTTTTACTACGTGCGTCTCTGTGCTTCGCAATAAATAATGGCAAGACTTTTGTTCCGTACGCTCGTCCTTATTCTGTGATTGCTTGCTTCAATCTATCTCCGTGACTTTTTTTTCCTTAATCGGGTAGTAGGGTCGGGTGAAACGCGTATTCGCCCAATAAAAACCTATCTCGTTTTCTGATTGACACTACTTGGTGTCATCAACCAACTGCATCACAATCTGCTTATCTTAAATCTCATGCCGTTGGTTGATATAGCGCGTTACAACGTGTTATCATGTTGAGCAGCTTTGAGATTTGACTATGCCAAGGGTATAAATACCTCTTTGATTTTTTAAACTATTTTTCTTTTCTTCTTCTTCACCAATTAAATTACCACCATTGTTAAAAATAAAATTAAGCATTTGTCAACCATTTCCACGTTCTCTACTGCTTTCATCCCTTGCTTTTTATAAAAGACTGCCAGGTAGTTTTTTTTCTTCATCTTTACATCACGATGAGTACTATTCGTGATATTAAATCTAAGTTGAATCAAAAAACGTTAGATGCCCTATGCACCAAGTATCATATACCTGCTTGTGTCCATCCTTCATTACCTGGCCCGGATAAAAATATTTTACAAAGTCCTGATGGCAAGATTGACCTATATACCCAGTTTTTTAATTTTGCCAACTATCGGATCCCCTTGTCTTAATTTCTTGTTGATGTTCTTGACCATTTTCACATTCATCTTTCTCAACTGTCCGTGTTTGGGGCGGCTAAAGTTTCTCACTTTGAGATTTTATGTCGCGTCCACGGATTTCAGCCTTCTATCAATTGTTTCCGCACGTTGTACACTAGCTCTTATACCAAAGGGTGGATGTCGTTTGTCAAACGTTCTAACGCGGCTCCTGTTTGCCATAGCAAACCGTTAGATTCCGTAAAGAACTGGAACGATCACTTTTTCTGGGTTGATTCCACTGCCTTTCCCCCTTCCGTATCTTTGAAAAGCAAGATTTTAAGTAAAGATCCCCCTCCCCAACTCTCTCGATATGATACGGAAGCTTGTGACTTTTTGCGTACTCATACTGCCCCATTCCAGAAATTTCCGGAACCGTTCTTATGCTGGGTTGGTATAAGTCGTTACTATACACTAGATGAGAATTGTTATCCAACGTATTGGGATGGTGAAGAGGGTGGGTATATTTTGCTTTTGTGTCTTAGATTTTATTGTGTTGCTATTATTCCTGATGTTTTTTTTGTTATGTTTGCAGAGATGGATTTGTTTGCATTTATCCGCCATTCTGATCCTACCAAAGTACGGATAGGGGAGAGGGATCTTGCGGAGAGGGAGGTTAATTTGCTGAAATGACTGAGGGTCGTACTGTTTCATTATATCCTCCCGTTATCGCTGCCTCGGGAGGTAGCGGTGATAGCATTGATAGGCTGTTTGATGAGGGGAATGATGTTGGTCAAGAGCATTCTGTTGAAAGGAATGATGATATTCTGGAGGAAACTATTGCTAAGGATGCTTCAAAAGTTGTTGCTGAGAAAACCAAGAAGAAAAGGAAGAGAAGAGTAGCCGGGGACGCTAGTGGTTCCAGTTATCCTCCTAAGAAGTTGAGGGATGACTATTAGTCTTTACCTCCCAATACCGGCAGGAAGTCTCTTGCTGCCCTCCGTGGCATGATTCCGGAGGGTTCTGGTATTCCAAGCGGTGCTACGGAGCCTCTCATTGCTACTTCCATGGCCCCTATGCCAGATGTTGGACACGTGGATTCCATATCCGAGCTTAACTTGTAGACTCGTCCTCCCCATGTTAGGTATGTTGTATCTTCGGATTGTTCTCATCATTCAGGTTCATATTCTGAGGCCACTTCTTTTGTCAGATCTCTTATTGTGGATGCTCTGGTAGTGACGGTTGTTGTTACCACTATCGTTGATGCTGATGTTGCTGCTGTTCCGGGTTCAAAGGCTAGAGACACGTCAAAAGATTTTGAGAATATTGGAGACTCTGCGTCCGCTGGAGGGCAGATGCAACCAGCATTTCAAAGTTAAAGAAGCCTTCCACTTCATCGGATTCTTTTTATGCTTCCCAGAGTCTTGATACTAAAACCAAGCACCGTGTCTATGTCCCTAGATGGAAAGTGACAAATGATTATATACTTGAAGATCCATATGTCTGCCGTGATTTGGCGAATCGTCTTACCCCACCTGCTCTATTTGCGTAATTGCGGACCATGGATTACGACCAGCTATATTCTGAATTTAATGTTGGGGCCGCACGGCAGGTGTGTTTTAGGGCAGAGATGAGAATGCGGGCGGAACATACTCTGGAGAAGAAGGGTGAGCTTGAGGATAAATGTGTTGAACAAGTCGTACTCTTATCAGAGAGAGATGTCGAGATTGCCCACCTGAAATCTCTGTTATCTTTGAAAGAGACCGAGGCTGCAGAAGCCATCCGTCTTCGTAGCCAACTTACTACTGTGGAAGCTGCTGATGCCGCTAAAGACAACGAGTTAAAAGAGAGAAATTTCACGCTTGAAGGGGAGAGAGGTGCTATGTCTGAGAATATCGTGACTCTTGAGTCTGTAAATGTTGCCAAAGAGACTGAGTTGGCATCTCTTTCTTCTCAAGTTGCCAAGCTTACTTCTGATCTCTCTGGCTTCCAGCTTTTACGAGATGAGCTTAATTCTAAGGTATCTTCCTTGGAATACGAGAGGGACTGTCTTATCACTCAGGTATCCGCAGGTTTCTTTACATTCTTAATCATAGTTTGCCTTTGTTTTTATGACTAACCATTTTTTATCCTTTTTGTTTGTGTTTTCGCAGAAACGCTCACTGGAGTCTACCTTTGAGCTCCTTAGGGAATGCATTGAGGCCTTGCAGGATGAGCAAGCAAAGGCTCTGGGTGACAGGGTTGCGGAGTTGGATGCTCAACTGTCGGAGATGGCTATTCATCTTGATGAAGAATTTTACCCCCGCTTCCTGACCACCATATCCGGACGACGATGGTTCTTATCTCATGGGCTTAAACTTGTTATTCTTAAGCGCTTGCAGTCTTCCGAGTATCTTTAAGCTCTGGGGCAGGACATTGGCTGCACGGTCAATAAAGGTATTTAGGATGGGTTGAAGGCGGGGATTGATCATGGAAAAGCTGGGAGGGATCTGTCCGCGGTCGAAGCTTATGATTCTTTCGCTGAAGAAAAGTATGTTGATGTCGTGAACACTCTTGACGTTGTTGACTTTTATCTGCTTTCCGAGTTAGAATCCAAGAAGGACTCAAGCATTATTGACCTTATGGATTCTCTCCGCTTAGACGGTGCTTTGGTAGAGATCCCCGGAGCGGAAGACCTGCAGCCCTCTCTGGAACAACTCATGCTCCCCATCCACAGACCGAAAGACAATGTAACCTTTGCGAAAACTTCCCTGTCTTCTTATCTCGAGGTCGTTAACCTGCGCGTGCAAAGGTTTAGGGAAGAGGTTAAGGAGAAGCGCTTGTCGCTCACGGATGTTATGATTCCTTTTGTTGAGCCTTTGTCCTCAAAAAGTTTAACTGGCGAGGCTAGTACTTCTGCTGCCCCTATCAATACTCTTTGGACGACCTTTGCCTCCTCTGCAGTCATCCATCCTAGCTCAGTTTTCAGTGACCAAGTTTTAGATGCGGATCCGCACAACGAAGATCCTCCTGTCGTACCCTTTGAGAAGAAAAGGCTAGGCACTTCTCCTGAGTAGTTTTGTTTGCTGCCGTTGTATATGATGAATTCCTATCTCCTTTTTTGTTTTTTACCGCGGCCGGGTGTGGCCTTTTTGTGGCGGTAGTTGTACTTTAACAATTTGTATGTTTTGTTGGTTTAAACACTGATGTCTACCTACATACTTCTTAGCAGTTTTATATTTTGCTAGTATGTTTTGATTGCTATCTTTTAATACCACTGTTGTATGTTTGTGATGATAGTCTTAGCAAAATGCTTGCGGGTCATTTTCCCAGTACTAGGCATGCAATACCTCTTATGTACTTGAGTTAATTGTTAGGTTACTCATTCCTTTTATTATACGGGATAATGTTTACGGGATCGTGCCCCTTAGGGTGCGCGTCTTACCAATTCATATAAATAACTTTGCAAAGTAAAAAGTAAATAAAAATTCAAAGTAAAAGCTTGTGAAGGTAGCTAGGCTTCACTTTTTCATTCATTAAAATTTTAAAGACATTACAAATAAGAAAATTCAAACAGTGCCCCCTCCACTGCTTTATCTTGCGTGGGAGAGGTGCTTACATCTCATACATATAGCATTTCTTAAGGTTGCAGACGTTTCATGTCTGCGGAAGAGCGTTTTCGTTGCAGTCTCTAAGCCTGTACGCCCCTTTGCCCAATGCTTCCGTGACTTCATATGGTCCTTCCCATTTAGGTCTAAACTTGCCTCCATCTTTCGCATGGCTTGCTTCATTGTTCTGGTAGATGAGGTCTCCTAGACGGAAACTTGTGCTGCGAACCCTGACATTATAGTATTTTTCCATTTTGGCTTTGCTTTTTTACTTCCTGAATTGATGCATGCTCTCTTTTCTCTTCTAGAAGGTCTAGGTTAATTTCCAAGGCTTCATCATTCTTGATCATGTCAACTTCTGCAGTTCTCATGGTTAGCATGCCGATCTCTACTGGGATCACCACTTCCGTCCCATATGTCAGCGAGAATGGTGTTTCTCCGTTGCTTGGATAGAACATTATACATGTTCCCATAAGACATTTGAAACTTCTCTTCTACAGTTTTTGTTTTTCTGCCAACTTGGCTTGATTCCTCCCCTAGAACTCCATGTTTTGCCCTTTCACCAAGCCGTTAGGCTTATGGAGATTACATAACGTAAGCGAAGCATTGGCGGATACATAGCTTTTCGCACCAGTCTTTAAATGGGTTATCCCTGAACTGCTTTTCGTTGTCAGATATTATCTCTCCTGGTAAACCGAATCTGCAAACTATATTGTCCCATACAAACTTCTTAACCTGGGCTCCCGTTATGGTTGCCACTGGTTTTGCTTCTATCCATTTGGTGAAGTAGTCGATTGCTACTATTAGGAACTTAACTTTACCAGGACCTTCTGGGAAAGGTCCGGCTATGTTAATCCCCTATTTGTAAAATGGCCATGGAGATGTGATGGACGTTAGCTTCTGTTGTGGGTTCCTTGGCACAGGGCGGTGAACCTGGCAGCTACTGCATTCCCTTATCAAGTTCCTAGCGTCCGTGTGCATAGTTGGCCAGTAATACCCTGATCTTAAAGCTTTTCTACCACGGATCTTGGGCCGGCATGCATGCAGCATGATCCCTCATGGATCTCTCTCAAAATGTAGTTTGCTTGCAGCGGCCCAACACATCGTAACCATGGTCCGAGGAAGGATTTTTTGTATAGTATTCTGTTGGTCATGACATATCTACCTGCCTTGCGGCGTATAGCTCTTTCCTTACTCTTTTCTTCTGGGAGAATTTCCTCCGTTAGGTACTCATAGATCAGAGTCATCCACGTGTGTCCTTTTTCTTCTACTACCGCTAGTATCTCCTTTTCATCTATTGATTTTTCCTTGAGTTCCTCTACAAGTACTTGTTTGCTTAGGTGGGTGAAGCTGGTAGATGCCATCTTGCTTAGCGCGTCAGTTTTTTTGTTTTCTCCTCTGGGTACTTGTTTAATGGAGAATTCTTTAAAAGCGCTGGCGAGGTTTTTTACCTTCTCCAAGTATTTGATCATGCCTGGCTCTTTTTCTATGTAAATTCCATTTACTTGATTAGCTACGAGCCTGGAATCTACATTTGCTTGAAGGTTCCTTACTCCCATTTGCTCTGCTATCCGGAGACCGGCTATCAAGTCTTCGTATTCCGCTTCATTATTGGTAGCATTGAACCTGAACCTTAGAGCATATGTGAATTCTATTCCTTCCGGATTCGTAATTATTAGGCCGGCTCCAGAACCGTCTATGCATGATGATCCATCCATGAACAATACCCATAGGTCCGGAAGTTCCTCCTTGTCCTTCATTGGTGTATCTAGAGGGTCATCTTCCGGACGTTCTACAATGAAGTCTGCTAGAATATGTCCCTTGACTGACGTCTTGGTCTATAATGAATGTCATGCTCTTCTAGCTCAAATCTCTATTTGAGCAACCTTCCTGTCACTTTTGGATTAGACAGCATCTGCTTTATCGGTTGGTCTGTGATTACAACTATTGTGTGTGCCTGGAAATATCTTTTTAGTCGCTTGCTATCACTTACCAGGGCAAGTATTAATTTTTCCATTGGAGTGTAGTTAACTTTCAGACCCTGTAATGCACAGCTAACAAAGTAGATAGGCATTTGCTTCCCGTCCCTTTCCGTCATTAGGACAGCACTAATGGCTTCCTTTGCGGCCGCCAGATACATGATCAGCTCCTCTTTTTCTATTGGTGCAGTTAACATAGGTAATTCGGCTATTAATTTTTTCATTTGCTTAAATGCTATTTCTGCCTCCGCGGTTCATTAGAAATCGCTTTTCTTTGTGCACTTCTTTAGGGTTTTAAAGAATGGCAAAGACTTTTCTGCTGATTTAGACAGAAATCTGTTTAGGCTTGCCAGCTTCCCGTTTAGTTTTTGCACGTCCTTCAAACACTTTGGAGATGGTAAATTGAGGACCGCTTCTACCTTGTCCGGACATATTCTTAATCCGTCCGCATCTACTTTGTACCCTAGGAAGGTGCCTTCCCTCATCCCAAAGGCACATTTTTTGGGGTTTAACTTCATGTTTATCTCTCTAAGGGTCTTAAATGTTTCTTCTACGTCCCTAATTACTTATTTTTCCGCACAAATTTTGATGACTAGGTCGTCCACGTATACTTCCAAGTTCCAGCCAATTTGTTTTTGGAAAGCCTTATCCACCACACGTTGATAAGTTGCTCCAGCATTTTTTAATCCGAACGAAATTTTTAAGTAACAGAATATTCCTTGGTTTGTGATGAACGCTGTCTTTTCCTCATCCTCTTTTGTCATTTTTATTTGATGGTATCCTTTGTATGCATCCAGGAAGCATTTGAAGGGATATCCACATAGGGATTCTACTTTCTAGTTAATTTCCGATAACAGATAACCATCTTTAGGGCATGCTTTATTCAAGTCTTTGAAATCCACGCACATCCTCCAACTGTCATCGTGCTTCTTTACCATCACCAGGTTTGATAGCCAACTGTGATAATGGACTTCTTTCATGATACCGACATCCACCTGTTTTTCTACTTCTTTGAATATTGCTTTATTTCTCTCAGGTGCTTGCCCTCTTTTCTTTTGTCTAACGGGTAGACATCCTGCATGGATATTTAGCCTGTGCTCCACTATGTGCCGTGGAACTCCAGTCATATCCGCAGGCTTCCAGGCGAATACATCGAGGTTGCGCCTTAGTAAACCGCACAGCTCCTTTCGCCCTTCTTCTGTCAAAGTAGAACCTATCGCTATAGTTTGTTCTGGATATTCCGGGTGGATTGCCACCTGAATCTTTTCTTCTGTAACTTGGTTGATTACGGGCTGCGGCACCCCTAGTCCTGAAACCATTGTGCATTCTAGTGGAATGATCATGCTGCTCCGTAGTGTAACCGTTCCGTCTGCCACTGGGAATTTTAGCATTCCGTGGGCTGTGGACGGAACTGCCCAGATTCTCCTTACCTATGGTCTCTCTATAATTCCGTTGTAGGGGGAGGGTGACCTTATCACCATGAAATTCATCCATGTGGAAGTTGAGTGTTCCTCATTACTTATCTTTACCAACAACGATATTTGCCCTAACGGCCATATTATTTCTCTACTGAACCTAACTAGTGGCGTGGTTGCAGGGATCATCTGGTTTCTGACCTTCGGGCGAAATCTATTAAAACAATGTTCATATAAGATTTTTGAGGAGGAGACTCCGTCCATGTACATGTGGTGCACGCAATGTCCTCCCATTTCGGTCTCAATAATCATGGGACCCTCCGTCCCATCTTCCTCCCCTAGAGGTGGAAAGCAAATTACTGACTCCGGAGAGAAAGTTTGAGTAATTTTTTGTCTGGCTACCCTCTGCCATGGTTGTACCATCAATATCGCTAGTGATATGTCCTTTCCTGAGGTTTCCCCCTTTTTTGCTGCCTTTGTCTGATCTTTTCCATTGCTTTGCTTCAATTCCTTAATTAGATGTGACAGATTTCTGGCTTTTAGCATTTTCTCTATTTGCATCTTTAGGTGCATATACTCATCGGTGGTATGTCCTACTACCCCATGAAACTCGCAGAATTTGCTAGCGTTTATTTTTTCTACCGGGGTTGTCATTGGCGGAGGAGGCTTAACCTTCCCTTTATCCAAAGCAAGAATTTCTTTTAGTGTTTTTGTGAGAAAGGTGAACCTATCCTGCTTCCGCTCTGTCCTTTGTTGATTCCGAAAGCCTCCCTTCTTGAAGTTTTGCTTCTGTCCGGCTTCTTGCTGTTTCCATGTCGGAAATGACTTCTTCCATTCACAATTAGAGGCCGCCACCTCTCCTCTGAGGAATGCTGTAGTTACCCTCATCATTTCGTCTACTAACTTAGGGATTTTATCATGTAGTCGTTTGATCAGCTCGGGATTGGTAACTCCGTGCATAAATCTGGAGATTTTCATGCATTCCGGAGCTCCCTTCACATCCTTGCATTCGAGCTTGTACCTCCGCATGAATTCTTCCGTGGATTCCCCATCTTTCTGCTTAATGTTGTGAATTTCAACTGGGTCTTTGATGTATTTTTCTGCTGGAGGTAGTTCTCTAGGAATGCTTTCCTTAAATCATCATAACTATCAATGGACTCCTGTGGAAGGTCATCAAACCATACTCTTGCATTTCTAGTGAGCGTGGAATTGAACATATGGTACCACGTCGGCATTGCCCAATGTTCTGTCTTAGCGGCCGTCTAGAAGATTTTTAAGTAATCTTCTGGGTCTTCGCTTCCATCGTATGTCTTGATGTGACTAGGCATTCGGGTTTTTGGGAAATCAATGTAACGGATCCGAGGGGTGAAAGGATCTGTTTCTTCACATACCCATCGTTAGGACACGTCGTCCTCAACACTCGACTTTTGCCTCTTTGGTTTTGACTTCTAATGTCCTCGTGCGCTACCTTCACTTTCTCATAGCACTTCCGTTTTTTGTGAGGATGCTCTTTTATTATGATGTTTCTCAGAAGCAAATTCTGTTTCTCTGGAGCAAGAGATCTGGTAGCAGATTTCAGTGTCTCTGCGGCTGCCGTGGTATGGCTGATGCCTTGAATCTCTCGAGTGTGCTGACACACTCTTCTCCTTGTCTTCGAGCCTATGGAATACACCATTTTCTAGTCTTTTGAAAACCGTTTTTATTTTCAAATCTCTTTCCCTTGGTGACTCAGAACGGTCGTGCCTTGGTTTGGGGCTTCCGAACACACTGCGATTATGCCTATGTCCGAGCCTTTCCTTGAGGTCCCTTATTCTGCTCAGTGTTCCTGACTCGGAATGTTGTGAGGCCTCCTCAAAGTTAAGACGAGCCTTTACTACCTTGAGCTTTTCTTGTTGCACCTTCTCTTGGTGCACTTTTTCGGCTATGATTGGTAAAAGCTGATCGTAGCTCTTGTCGCAGTACTCTCGTAGGGCTGCATCGGAAGTAGGCCTTCCCAAGTTCTGCGGAACTTGCTCCTTCCCTAGCGTATTCTTCACGGCGGACGTGGGTTGGCTAAGGGGAGTTTGCTCGTTAGTGCTCATGATGAGTATTTTAGGAAAAGTGGTTGTATTCGCGGTCCCACGGATGGCGCCAACTTGTTAGTACAAAATATGTGTTAGGGTGAAGTGGATCAGGAATGCTTACTGGACTGGGCCAATAAGCTGTTAATGGATTGGATCTTGTACTAGAGCAAGTAAGGAAGGATATTTCCTACACAAATAAGGGAAGACTGTTAGCCTTATCGTAGGGACGAACCTCACAATTAGACTACAGTGTAAGAGTAAGTACTCATGTTGTCAGAGAATGCGTGTGTGTGATAAAGAGTGTCAAAAAATGTGTACCTTGTGGTGCGTCAGAGGACTCCTATTTATAGGGAAGCCTAGTACTAGGGTTTCCTAGTATTTCGCTTATAGGTGTAGTGGCCAGAGTGGGACCCATGTCGGGCAAGGATCCGTGATAATCGTAACTTTGGACGCGGATTCCCTTCTGCAGACACTAGTCGTTCCGCTGACAGTCTAAGGAAGCGGCCCAAACCAATCCGCGTCCGTTTTGCTATATCCGGGTTGTGCCAGTGTGGTCTTGGGCTTAGTTTCGGCCCGTTATATTTATTATTTATTTTGATTGGGCCAGGGCCCAAATGTGACCGTATAACCCAGGCCCAGAGGCCTGGTATAACCATTATACGTCATCACATGCTTAGCTTCGATATCTAGCAACTTTAATATCATATCGTATACCCCCGAGAACTCTTGGTTCTAATCTATGTGGACTCATCATTTTATCAAAACAAACAAAAACCGGGAGAGCTCGAGTTAAAACATTAATGCTACCCACCCGGCTCCAACCCGACTTGGCTCCAACATTTAATTAACATCCGGTCTACACTCGATCATGACCCGCCATCTGACCCGGATTATATTTAATGCTCCCACCTTGTTAAACAATTAATACTACCCATTGATCCCATTATCTCACTTATTTCATTAACAAAACACGTACCACATACGTGTCTCTCTCACCATCTCCTCCCCACTCTCATATCCATCTTTGTATCCCTCTCTAAAACACATAGTTGAGATCTATGTTTTTTATGTGGTTTGGGTGTTTTAATCGCCACTATTGCATAAGGTAGTTTTTTTAATTCAAGATTTAAGATGTGATTTTGTTTTTGCATGTACCGAAATTGATTGGAAATTGTATTAATTTCACTACACATATTTTGGTTTTTATATTGTATTACAGAAATCTCGATTGAAAATTGTATTAATTTCACTACACATATTTTAGTTTTTGATTTGTGATAATTTTTGAATGCCTCATGGTGGAATAGGCTTTTGAAGCAAGAAGGAAAGACTCTGGCTTTTCAGTGAGGATGAACAAGCTAGATGCAAAAAGTTTAGTTTGCTTAAATGAAGTTTTAATGATTTTTATGATGAAAATTACAAGTATTCTTTTGGTGGGTTTTGAAAACCGATTATTACATATACGAGTAATTTGTATGTTCTTTTTTAAAAAGTTTTTAATGGATTGGTGTTTAATTATTTGATCAATAGAAATGAATTGAAGTTATAATTGTTGATTTTCTATAGGTGGACAGGAATGAAGAACAATATCATGGCCCAAAAAGCCGGCTTTCTTTGACTGTTGTGAAGGTGAGGAGATGAAATTGATTAGATACCAATGAAAGCATTATGTGAGGAAATTGTGATTTGAATTTTATATAATATTTTGGTGGTTTGGGTAAGTCGAGGTACTGCCCATTAATTATTGAAACTTTAAGAGCCTTTGTTAGTTTGGAGCCTTTCATATGCATTTGAGAAATTTGTCGGAATATAGATAATCAATACTTATGAACTTCAATAAGCTATAATCGAGATAAGCTCATAAGCCTAAAAATGTGCCCTTATTAGTCTTTCAAATTTTTTGGTTGGTTTGAAACACTTCGGTTCAAAAAGGTCAAGCAAGCTTGGCCAATATGAGTATAACTCAAGCCATTTTGGCATATTACCTAACTAGTAATCTATGACAGCTGCAACCGAGATTCCTCATAAGATTTGATAGTTGATACTACTAATTCCGTAGATGACCACTTATAGCTTCTCTTCTAATTCAGCAAGCACACTAAGATGATCTTTTGATGTTTGAACGGATTGAAACTGATCCATGAAAACACGCAAAAATTCTTAATTTTCGAGCTTTTCAATTGTGCTTTCCATCATTTGCTTCAAACATAGAACAAGAGATGAATTATAGCTTAGTTTGGAAGTTTTATGGTCTGATTGTAGGTCGCTTTGGTAGCAGAGATGTCTTTTAATATTATCTTGGTGGGTATTATTTTAGTCTAGGGCAGCTTTTTATAAGGATGAAACATGAGCCAATCACTGTGTTCCTCATAGTGTATTTAACTACTTAAGTATTTGCTACATCCTAAGTTGTTTAACCCGTCATGTACCGTACTATTTTAGCGGGTCTTTGGTTTAGCATAGACGTTTAGTTGAAATGATGAGAAAAAAAATTGGTTTAGATGTAGATTGTGCAGCTTATGAGTAAGATTTAAAGCTACTCATTTTTAAACCGTTAACCAAGCTACCCCTTTTGATGCCTATACTTTGTTTCATGGAAATTTTGAACTAAAATAGGCCATTTCGTGTACTTAATGGGTAGCTTTAGAGTACACACACATAAAGCTTCACTTCTTCAAAGGCTCTTTTACAAGTAAAATCTAAGATGTTGGTTTTCTAGGTGCATAAAAGATTTAAATTATGGTGATACAAATCGATGTTGTTGCAGACGTAGATTGATGTTGTTGTTAACACATAACGCATAATCCATGCATTGAGAATAAAGAACAGAATGCAATGAATCCTCATGGGCGCACATATGTATCACATTACTTCCCTTAAACAGTTAACGAAGAAGACGTATTAGTCGTCAGGCAAAGGTATTTCTTTGTTATGTCGTTTGCGTTTATATCTAATGGAGCTATTTTTGTTAACTTATATATGATGTTTTATTTGTTTATAGATCACAGTGTATTACTCTTATCTTTGTAATAAGCTTACTTTCTGATGAAAATTATGATCATGATTAGATCTTGCAAAATGAAGGGCGACATGTCATTGTCATAACCAAATAAAATCAAAACATGCTGCCCAACATGATACTAACACTTTTTATCCAAAAAGTAAATAATGTATCACACTGTCATGCATGATTGCAAATGCTATAATAGTTAAATCATGTTTCTTTTGAAGCTAATTTTTATCTGTCCTGTACATATGTAAAAGGTTGCTTCATCAACTGTCCCTTTTTGTATATATATTTTTTTCTTATGTGTTAGGCTTATAAATTGTGTCATTCTATTTTATTTTCAGGAAGGCACGTCCTATGTGAAAACCAACATCAAATTAACGAACCATACAAGAAGCTACAAAATGGGCGGCTGAGTAGTCGAGATAAGGTCCCTCCATAGGTCAATTATATATCTTTCATCATTTGAATTTTTATCTCTAATGTACAAATTTAAGTTATATGAGGAATGCATTTTGTTTTTACAATTCCATATATTGTCTTTAAAATAGGACATCGTCATCAAATTTTTTACAAGAAGTGCTTTGTATACTACCCTAACGTCGTTTGCTCCCTCACCATATATTTTTAATCATAAGAGACGTGGGCCACGTCTTTGTAAGGATTTCTCCGAGGATGATGCAAGATTCTTTGAGTGTTAGGAGCAACACAGATGGGGAAAACAATTTTAGATTGGACTGGTCTTTGAACCCCAACACTTCAGCTTCTGAGTTTTATGATGATTGGGAAGGTAATTTGGTTTATATTCGCTATATAGAGTAACAACTTTACATGCAATCTTATAAGTTTAAGTTTGTTAAAAATCAAACCTTCATTCTGTTGCTTTAGAATTGTCATCCGAAAGTGGATCCCGAACTGCCTCAAATGATGTCAAGACTGAATTATGTG
Organism: Tanacetum coccineum; assembly: GCA_026074375.1. Classification (NCBI taxonomy): domain Eukaryota; kingdom Viridiplantae; phylum Streptophyta; class Magnoliopsida; order Asterales; family Asteraceae; genus Tanacetum; species Tanacetum coccineum. Next base: position 36,468 of record BQNB010008398.1, read on the forward strand.
AACTACGACTAAGCTTACTTGTAGAGATGGAGAAAAGGAAGAAAGAAAAAGAACAATCGAATGATGCTATACAACCCAACTGGGGCTTTCTTCAAGTGAGGAGAGTTTGACATTAATTGTGGCGGTTTTGTGTACCCGAAATGACAACAGTTCTCACGGCTATCCCAAAGACGCCCGCTAACCGTCTCGCAGCGGAGCGCAGGCAAACCTACTTGTTAAAGACAATAGACAAAAAAGCAATATGATATACCAATTTTGATAAAACTGAGAGACACACAATATTTGCAGTTAACAATACTACTTGTTAAAAAAAATTCATTACATGACTTTGATAAGTCATTTATCTATATACCAATTTTGATAAAACTGAGAGACACACAATATTTGCAGTTAACAATACTACTTGTTAAAAAAATTTCATTATATGTAGAGAGACACACAATATTTGCAGTTATCACCAAAGCTCTAGCCCTATTGATAGTCAAAAGGCATAGATATGTAGAGAGTTAACAAATGCGGAATGATCAATATAACTCTCTTACTTGTGATAATCATAAACTATAGTAATTTTGAACCACTACATACCTCTTTAGAACACTCCAATGAATATCCTGACCATCCAAACTAAAGACCTATGTGTTGTGAAGCTACTGCCCAAGTTTTGTGTTGGTCCCTTGGAATCTGATATAAGGTTTATCAAATTAAACTAGTCAGATTCCATGGCAACGAAGTGAGTTTTAAACATAAAGAACAAGTTTAAAACACATAGAAGTACTTTTCAACGTATAGGTTCTTATTAGAATCAAATAAAGAATCTATGACACACTTTGCTTGCGGAATAGAAAGGTGGTTGAATGAAAATTGGGGGTTTTATCTCCTTCGAACTTAAACTCTAACCAAAGTTAAGAGAGTAAGAAAACAAACTACTTATGACTAAACTCAAGCTTTAGCTTCAGTAGTACCATTCAGTTTGTTTGAGAGATAAATGAACTCTTCAATGTGCATCACATTAATTAGAAGAGATAACATTTACTCTGGGAATCCCTTTCCTTTTATAGGCAAAGCGATTAGGGTTTACAAGTTTAACCTAGTCTACGTGGCAAGTATTAAATGGGTGGTTGAGCTACCATTTAATGCACGTTTTCAATCTAGTACTGGGTACAGTCTTTTGAGGAAAGTTGTTGTACTTCTATATCAACTTTAAAAGTAACATTTCTCAAGGAGATTTCTTTATTCTTTTTGACATAAAGCAATCTTTTTCCCGCCTTGTAAACCTTCTAAAAGTGAAACAACACGTTTCAACTTCTGTTAAGGAGATAGACAACGTTCAGCTTGGAATTGTCAACCAAGCTGAACTGAAGCTCTTTCCAAGAGTCCTTCTTTAGTTTCTGTATCACTGCATACACTGAAGTGAAGATAGTTCCCAATCTTCTAAGCACCTGAAGAGCTGACGCTGAAGAAACTTCAGCGACTCAAACTGAAAGACTTCAGCTTGAGAAACACTTAGAGGATTTTATGTTTAAATTTACTGAAAGACTGAAGGGCTCAGGAACTGAACCCAACAATCACCCCGTATTTGAATATGCTAATAGCCTAAGTTAAAATTAGTTGTAAGTGAGCAAAACAACTTCTTTTTACATAACTGATATAAATTGAACAACATAAATTGATAACCTTTCATTCTAACTTTCATTACAATACATTTACAAAAGATAAAGTTATTACAAAAGATTACATTCTACTGCCTTGGCTGCTCAATGAATCTCATCTGCTTGAGTGGATTCAGGTTCCTCTTATCAATTTCAGCAAGCAGAAGAGAACTAAAGGTCCTGACATGATCATCAAGCCCTAGACCTTGGTGAAGTTTGAAGAAAATTTCTTATACAATGTATAACATGGTGTTTGAGAAATATCTAAAGTCTTCAATGGTAACAAAATCTTGTCTGTGATATGAGTTAAACAAAATCATACCTAGGACAGGTTCATTAAGCACAGTTGCAGCTGGATGATCTTTATATTGAACTGATGACTTGAGCCTTTTATTAGCTCTGAAAAAATTTATGTGGCGCGAGTGGCCTTCTGTGCTACTCATTAATAATTAATATGGGGTTAAATAACAGAATTTGATGATGTTAGAGCCCCCTTCAATAATAGGTCCAGCTATTTTGCAATGTCATTAGCATGCTTTCTTTTCTTGTTTTCCAGATCATTCAGTCTATCCAAGGGATCCTGTTTACTTATAGGTCTATCCAAGTCGATTCCTAGTTCAGCTTCAGTTGTACAGAGATAGTCCATTCTTTCCTGTATTTGCTTGTAGATGGAAGTCCACCCTTTACCTTTTTTATTAGGGCAAGCTGTAACAACTTCTCTCCATTCAACTAGATGTAAATCACTGGCTTTGAACTCAGGAATGATTTCACTTGTATCATCCTCTCTGTATACTTTCAAGGTAATTGGACCCTTTCTAGTCAAGATATCACGATTGGTGATTCTTGATTTTGCTCTTCTGTTCAGCATTTTATCACAGTATCTGTCATACTATAATTTGTCATTATAGTACTTGTTCACCACTTTAGGACCAAGAAGATCAATGAGCTCTTCTTTCCTTATTTCACCTTCACGTCTGGCAGCTTCAGCTTTCATTATAGTACTTGTTCACCATCTTTGGTGACAAAGTTAAACCTTTTTAATTCCTTTTTCTTAGAGGATTCAACCATGGAACCAGGCACATGTGTTGTATCATCATCAAAATCATTTTCAGTACTCACTTCTTTAGCATCCTTTGAGGACATGGCCTTTTTGCCCTTGTCTTTCTTGATATGCCCCCCCTCAGGTTTAGAGGAGCCTTTTTGTGGATTTTAAGGAGGAGATTGCATTTGAGTTGTTGTGGTTGTGATGATAGGAGGAATGATGGTTGTAGCAGGTGGTGTTATTGGTTTTGGTTGTTAGTTGTTCAAGTTTTCCTTTTCAGCATTCTTTTCAGCTCATCTTTGAAAAAACTGGGAGATGGTTGCTTGGTTTGTATTCTTCTCCCCCTCAACAGGCATAGTGTCAGCTTGGCCTGCTGAAGGAACACTTTGATCTCCAACTTTTGATGGGATAGAATCTAAAACCTGAGCAAACATGTTCAAAGATTTTGTGACATTTAGCAAGAGACCTGGAAGAGCATCCAAGGTGTTTAGTTTAGCTTGAACTGATGCAACTTATACAGGTAGTGAAATAAATTACGCAAGAAGTTCCCACTGAAGTGTCTTCAGTTCAACAACTTGTGATGTAAGATTTGTGATAGTCTTTGTAAACTCTTCCAGTCTGGAGGGAATTTCTTTCAAATCTCCTGGTAGCTCAATCTCTAATTCATGAACTTGTTGCTTTAACCCTTTTGCTTCTTTAGTCAGTTCATTGAATTTGGAGGGACGATCCTTTAGCTCAGTTGGTAGTGAGTTTGTAAAGTCATAAGCATATAAAATCTTTGAGAATTTAGTTTGTAAAGACTTTACCAGAAGCTCATTGAGCTATCTCACATTAGGAAAGAAGGGTTTAGCTTTAAGAAGAGCATCTTCAGCTTTGTTCTTCTCAAGTTCCAGTTTGTGCTTTTGAGACTAAAGAATGAGGACTTGGTTGGTAAGATCTTGAATTTAAGAAGACCTGAGAGATGAGGATTTAGGAACTAAAGTATCTTCAGTTTCAACATTTTTAGTAGCATGAACTTCATCCTCCTCATCTTCATCACTATCATCCATAACAATGACATGATCATCTTTAGGTGAGTCCAGGTCTTTGAAGCTAGGTTGCACATGTGACACCAGCTTTGCAAGATCTTCCAACTTGATTATGCTAGAGGTTTCTTCCTTAATTTGTTTAGCAACCGAGCTGGCCCCTTTTCCTGTTATAGGTTGAGTGAGGACAGTTTCCAACCCTTCACTGACAGATTTGGTTTGGTCTGCAAGAACATGTAGGTCAGTACCTGCAAATAAGTGATCCTATGAAGTGTTTTTGGTTCCTTCATTCATACCCTGTTGTTGAGGTACAAAATCACTAAGAGCAGAATTTCTAGGATCAGCTTCAGCTATGGAAACTTCTGAAGCATCATTTCCTGATGCAGACTCAGAGTAAATAATGAAAGATGTTGAATAAATAGGCTCATTTAAATTAGGCTCATTTAAATTAAATGCTGACATACTACTACTGAGATGAGGGTTGGCTCTTGCTTCACTGGTGACCCCTAAAGAGGTTGGGCCACTAGTTGCTTGCTGGTCCTCTTTATGCATTTCAGGAACTACTAGAGTGGAAGCTGAAGTTTGGCTTGGGTTGGAGTCCATGGCCAAGCTGGACTCTTTCTTTATTTTCAAATGACCAGTTTTGGAGCTAGTGGGTGCTTTAGAAGACCTACCTTTGGTTACCTCACTGCTAGACACAGGGGGTTGTTTTGAAGTTGAATGCTTCTTGTGTCCAGGTTTAGCTCCAGGCTTTGTGTCTTGGAGAACCCTCTCAACATTAGAAGAGGGATTGGGAGCTTTAGACACCACTTGCTTATCTACAGAGCATATAGCCAACATGTAGGTTGTAAAGGGAGGTTCTTCAGGTTGGTTGGGCTTCAGTGCCCAATTGTTGACACTGAAGACTCTAGTGGGGTAGAGAGTTACTTCACCATCTCTAAAGCCTTCCTTCATCTTGTGCATCATCAATAGGGATAGAAATCTAGTGTGTGATACAACCTTTTCCTTATGTTTCTTGTTCAGTTTGATGATGATGTCTTCCTAAAAGATACTGATGCAATGTTGATCCCATTTGCTAGACTATATAGTATAATGGCATCTTTGTTGGTGATTTGATCAAAGCCTCCACCTAGGAGGAAGAAGACTCTTTTTGAGAGTCCTGATGTGATGTCGTGTAGGGTCAATTTATTGATTACCAAGTTTTAAATTTATATTTAGCCGACTTATCCTAAAACAACACTTTAACGGGCAGTGTACCCGATTGGGTGGTGTTTTATGGTAAGTAGGTGTCGAACACTAAAAGCGAGGTTGTTAACCTTATATTCTATCAGTATTTTAATTACTCTAATTAAGTTAATTCTAATTACTTGTTAACTTTATATTTTTGGAATGAATATTTTATTGATGGGGGTTTTCAGCCTGAGAGACTGACACAGGTTTTATGGTGACAATAATCAAGTCTAAACACAATAAACATGCAAGAAAACAATCAGAAGATAAAAGAGCGATACAAGCCAAATTATAGAAAACCGTATTAGCCATATTAAATCCGATTAAACGATGGTTTGTTTATTTAGTGCAATGATTTCTTATCTCAAAGCGGCATATCATTCTTAAGACTTAGGCGGGACATCATCCTAAATTACCAAACTTGGCCCAAACTAATTCAACAAGACTAATCAGTGAATGAACATATGACTAATTGAGAATTTTTTAGCACTCGCTTAACAATTTTTAAACATGTAGATTAAACTAAACCAAAACTAATCTATTAAGCCGAATAAGCCAGAATTGGCCACGATAACAATCATACGAACAATGAGTAAGACAACAAATCCTAGCTAGGACTTGAATAAGCACTACAAGATTCAATCTTAAACTATAGCAAATGAACTGTAATGAAACTAAAAAGGTTAAAAAGCTATTTTGAAAACAAACTTTAGAAAAAGTTATAGCAGTTTCAATAAACATTTATAAGCTAATCATGAAAACGAAATAAGTATTTTATAGCAAATAAGAAATCGCACACAAGAATTAAACTAAATCTATTTAATAAGCCAATACAAAAATGGAATAAGCACTCAACTAAGTTAGCTCTTAAACGAGAAACCTTAACAATAAGCTCAAATGATTTAAGCTAAATTAGATCCAAGATTTAAGATCAACTTTAAGCCAAATCTATTACATTATATTAAAAAGCTTGAGACAAGAGTTGAGTACAATAAGCATAAAAAATGGAAATAAGCAATTACATTTATGAAATAAGCTAAAAATATAAAAACTATACTAAAAAAATAAAACAAACTAACTAACTAGATGGGGGAAAATGAGGGGAGTGGTTACAATTTATATGGGTGAGAGGGGGAAGAAGTGTAAATTTTTGCCTCATCATTGGGTGATTATTATCCAATCATTGGGAAGAATTCGGTGTCACACGGATCAGGTATAAATGCAGACTCGTTCCAGCTGTTGATGGAGTGACATGTGTCTATGTAGAATGCTTTCTTTGTATGTTGCATTATCAATTGTTGGATCATATTGCAAATGTGAAATGGGAAATCACTCATGCCTTGCCAGGTTTTGGGCTTATGGATCCGGGTGAGGCCCATTTAGGCTTAGGGACCATTTATGGACTTTTCTGAAAGTTGAGGGGCTTAAATGGAATATTTTGGGTCTTGTTGACTTTTGTTGACCATGATTTGACCACTTTGACTGAGGGTTTGACTTTTCCTGGCTTTGCTTCCGGCTTTTGTTCACTCTTCCGTTCTCGTGTCCGTGCTTGCTTGTTTTTGATGGTTTTCTTGTGATTTTTGATATATCCGTACCTGCACACACAAAACACAAATACAAGCATATTTTTGCCATTTTTGGTCTGTTTTGGGTTTAATTGGGTTATTTTAGGTACAAACGGATATGTGTATTTTACACTTATCAAAATTCCCCAAACTAAACGATTGCGTGTCCTCACGCAATATCACATGCCTTATAACCAAATACCTCGAAACTTCCCCAAACTAAACCTTTGAAAAGTAGCAAAGATTTTTGTTGAGAGAGCTAAGAGATCACAAGTTATAAAACACCCGAATTCCCATTTTCAAATCTTTTTTCTCTTTTTATGATTTTTCTTGATAATTAACTACCTAACTACAATTTATTTGTGTTGACATAATGTATTGTTTTCATTACCTCATGGTAACTTTAAGGATCATAGAACAAAAAGCACAATTTAAGTGTCTAAAAGATAACTTCATCATTCCCGATTTTTCACTTTTCCCATGCTAAGCTTAAAAACAAGATCATTGTCAATTACAAGTCATGACACTAACACTACTCATAAATACTAATTGTGTACTTACTTTTCCTCCCGCAAATCCTACTTTTGTATCTCAAGATTTTACTTAAGTCATATACCCGAAGGCTCTTTAAGACTTTTATTTCGATACTTATTAATTCCAAAAATAAAGCGTAACGGTTAAGAACGCAATAATTAGCTCCTAGCCCTTTTCAAAAGATCAAATGTCATCAAGATTAAAGTCCACATCGAGGCAACCAAAATTTGGCTTTTATTAGGCTACTTAAGCAAGGCACCATTCATGTCATATACCCTAAGGCTCTTTAAGACATGAATGGACCAATCTTATTTGCACCATATACCCTTAGGCTCTTTAAGGCACAAAATAAGACAAAAATTAAGCAACATTATTAAACCTCAGTCCTTTAGAAGGCTACAACATCGGCCACGCCTCCGACAAGATGTAGCAAACATATTTCGACTTCGGCAACTTCCTCGACCTTTTAGAAGGCTGTAACATCAGTTGTGAGCCGGCAAGATGCAGCAAACTTTTATCAGTCTCGGATTATTATTGAATTCTACTTATCCCATATACCCTAAGGCTCTTTAAGGAATAAGCAAAATATTTATTAATGTGATACATATAGTATGCCAAATTAAGTATTCTTGATGTGTACTCATCCTAATCACAAATGAACTAAAGAAAACTTCTATTAACTAATTATTAACCAAAAAAACCAACTCTATTTATTAAACAATTATATATAAAGATGAAACAAGCTAATGGGAGAAAAAGTCACAATTAACACTTATAAGCTTGAAAGAAAACCAACTATTCTACGTTTAATGTCATGACTTATAAATAACACTATCATTTCTTGTCCTTCGCAATTTAAAATCTCTAAGAAAGAGACTTGCGAATACTTAACCTATATAAAATCCAACTCGGCATTTTTAAAATCTACTTGAGATTAGCACAAGCCTTCATTTACTAATGATTTCAAGTCTAGCATGTTTAAAGTCTACATGAGACTAGCACAAACTATCATCATTAATTGTTAAGGGAGAAAGCTAGAACTCTACATGTTCGATCGGGTCAAAAATTACTTCTTATTCTTACCAACGGAAAACCTACATTTTTGTCTTAACACTTTTTTTTTCTTTTTTCTTTTTTTTTTGACAAACAAAATCTTAAAAATTTAAAATTTTTGCTATTTTTGTAGGAAAACGGGTACGTGAGAACAAAACAATAAGCAGGCAACATCAAATCGATAGATTCCCTCCCCAAACTAAAACGAAACATTGTCCTCAATGTTTAAAGTCGGGTCTCTACGTAAATCTAAGCCGTTTATGAATTATGCAAAGATAAACGTGAATCGATAAGATGAAAGGATATCGGATTTCCCCAAACTAATTTCACACAAAGGATGAGAAGCTCGAGTGAAACGGGATACAACACCGGACACGAGAGTCTTCAGAAATTGTTGGGTTAATCCTGCAAAAATCACAACAAACAACAAACAACAAGAAACCGGAAGAGGATAGCCACAACACATCACAACACATTAGAAAATAGAAAGAAATTGGATAAGCATGGGGTGAACTCCCACGAAGCGGCTTGTTTTTGGTCACCGAGTCACAAGCTCGACTCGATCCCTGAATTTAGTTGTCCTTAGGGAGAGTGTGGAGATCTGGGACTACCTTGGGTGGTATGTCCCCTCCGAAGTAATGTTTCACACGGTGACCATTTACTTTGAAATTCGGGCCATCGGGTTGAGATAATTCCACTGTTCCGTAAGGAAAAACTTGAGCGATAGTAAAAGGTCCCGACCAACGAGTTTTAAGCTTTCCGGAGAATATCTTTAACCGGGAGTTGAAGAGTAAAACTTGATCACCAACATTGAAGATTCGATTCTTGATCTTTGAGTCGTGAAGCTTCTTCGTCTTCTCCTTGTAAATTAATGAATTCTCATAAGCTTGATCTCGAAGCTCATTAAGTTCATTTAGTTGCAGCTTTCGATGATCACCCGCGGTTTTGAGGTCGAAATTTACATGCTTAAGAGCCCAATACGCTTTGTGTTCCAATTCGACTGGTAAATGACAAGACTTTCCATAAACGAGAGATAGGGTGTGGCATCCGATTGTGTGTTTTGAATGCGTTTGGATGCCACAAAGCATCGTCTTGCTTGTCAGACATGAGCTTGTTTTCTCATTCCGTCCTTTCAAGAATACGCTTAAGACCACGATTTGACACTTCAACTTGACCACCTCGTTTGAGGGTGGTAAGCGGTAGCTAAAACGATGTGTGACTCCTTATTTAGACATCACTTTTGCAAACTGATCGTTTACAAAAGTAGGTCCACGATCGCTAATTTAGTTCTCGGTGTTCAAAAGGGCAAAAAGAGACTTTAAAAATTTAACAAACTACACGAGCTAGTTTGGGGGAGCCGCCTTCGCTGCAACCCCATTTCGAAAGATAGTCTACTGCCTTCAAGGATATACTTATTCCTTGGGATGGACGGAAAATGTCCCTAAAATCAATACCTCCATATGTCAATGATTTCACAACTTGGATAGCGTTTTGAAGGCATTTCGTTCACGTGAGAAATTTTGCCTTGTCGTTGACCCGTATCACAAGCTTTGGATCATCGATTGAGCATTCGGATATAAAGTGGGGCCAAAAGAAAACGGCATCAAATTTCTTTTCGGCGGAGAGATTGACCTATGATCGGGCCCCCGGTGGGGGTCCTTCATGGACAAGGCCCTGGAGGTATTTCAAAGCTTCGTGTCTGTCTACACCTATTGAATGATTTTTGATCCGCACATATACGAAAGAGGTAGGGATCATCCTAGAAATAATGTTTTACGTCTTTGAAAATTTTTCTCTTCTGTTGAGTTGACATTCCTTTTATGATAAAATTCCCCGCATGGTAGTTTACAAAATCGACAAACCATGGGGTACTTCCGTTCGATATAACTCTAAGAGTTTCTAAAGGAGAATGTTCGTTAATGTCTTTGTTTTCCAAAACATCGTTGTGAGGATTCTCGAGTCTTGACAAATGATCGGCGGCTAGATTTTCACTTCCGTTATTGTCATGAATGGTGATATCGAACTCTTGGTAAAGTAACACCCATCGAAGCAACCCTTGGCTTGGCATCTTGTTTGTTCATGATGGTATTTCAAAGCGGAGGTGCGCGGTATAAATAATGCTTTTTGATAAGTCAAGATATGGCCGGACTTTTCAAAAAGCTACACTCCCCGGTGAGCTCTCCTTCTCCGTTGTAGTGTAATGAATTTTGATGTATTGGTCTCGTCTTACTACGCATAATGAACGGTTGAAAATGCTTAGTCTTACGTTGTCATGAACCGCACAATCGCAAAATCGCTCTGCATCACACATTAATTCGAAAGGTAGGTTTCCAATCCGGGACAATAAGATCGTAGATTCGGTAAGCTTATTCTATAAGTGGTTTAGAAAGCATTGATACAATCTGAGAAAAACTATACAAAAGTGTGTCTTTTTCGAGAAGGTGAGTTATTGAGTCTAGAAATCTTGGAAAAGTTTGAATGAGCGATGGTAAAATCACCGCATGACCTAAAAAACTTTCTAACTCACTTTGACGGTAGTCGGATGAGGGAAGTTTAGCAATTCACATCGACTTTTGCCTCGGCGACCTCAATTCAAGACTTAGATATTTATGAACCTAAAATTACCTTCTTTACACATTGATATGACATTTTCCCAAATTAAGGAAATGATTTGTGTCTTTACATCTTTTTAACATTCGTTTTAGATTAGGATAGACCATGAATAAAAACTATCACCAAAACGGGAAAATAATCCATAAACACTCCATTGTCTTTTCTATTCATGTCGTGAAAAATCGCCATCATACAACGTTGAAAGGTTTCAAGGGAGCTTACATAATCCAAATGGCATTCGACGATAAAGCTAAAGTACGTATGGGCAGTAAAAGTCATTTTTTCTTTGTTCTTGGAGGACTCATTGGAATCTGAAATATCCATGGAACACATCTAAGAAACAATAGAATTATTGCCGCTAAACGTTCTAACCATTGGATCCTATGAATGGGAGAGGAAAATGTCTTTATGAGTCGCTTCGTTTAGGCTTCCTTAATCGATAGTACTCTCCATTCCTGGTGGTAACTTGACGTTTGGGATTAATTCATTATCCTCATTTGCAAATGCGGTCATTCCTCACTTTTTTAGGGACACATGGATTGGAATATCACGGGCTGTCCGAGATAGGTTATTATCATTTCGGCATCAAGAAGTTTAATCACCTCCTTCTTGATGACTTCATGAATTTTCGGGTTTCAAACCGTCTTTGACTTTGCACGATGGTTTACAATCGTCTTCATCAAAATCTTATGGTACACAAAACGAGGGTCGATTAACCCTTGATATCGGTTATTTCTTGAAGCATTTGGCACGTTTTTGAGGATTTAAGAACATTAAGAGAGCTTCTTTTTGATCACTTTTTAAACCTTTTGCTATGATAACGGGTAAAACTTATCGTTTTTCTTCCATATAAGCATTAATCTAAGTGAGATGGTAAGTCTTTTAACTCTAAGTCCGGAGGATCTTCATTTGAAGGATTTGCCTCGGTAACTTTATTTGCTTAAGGTCCATCAGGGATGTTTGAAACGGGTACATCATTAAAAATTGTTCTATGCACATAAATGTCTTCTCCGGATCGCAATCATCAGATCACTTCCAAAAGAGATTGGATTGTCATAAAGAAAAGCATCGATTTTTTCCACAAGTAATTCGGAAGTAATCGGCCTAGATGCTCGAAGTGGGATTGCCACTTGAAAAGTCATCACTAGGAAATCCTAACAATTCTGGAACATACTCCTCACAAATTTCATCAATGATGTCAATTCGGTTTACCGATTTGTCATTCGTAGAGGAATATTTCATGGTTTGGTCTAAATTGAAAGTGACGGCTTCGTTGTCAACACGGAGGGTGATTTCTCCTTCGTAAACGTCAATTAAGGTACGACCGGTTTTCAAAAATGACCTTCCAAGTTATTTGAGGTACTCGGGGATCTCGCTTCGAAATCGACAATACTACAAATTCGGCGGGAATGTGGATTTTTCCAACTTTTACGTTGACGTCTTCGGCTAAAACCTTTTGGGTATAGTTATGGATTGGTCTGCATAAACTATAAAGTCATTCGAGTTGGTGAAAGTTTGGGCAAAGAAAGTTTTTTCCAAATCGAAAGGGGCATTAGATTTATGCTTGCACCAAGATCGGCCAAGGCGTAACATATCTCCATTCCTGGGAATTCACAAGGAATAAGGAATTTACCCGGATCTCCTAGCTTTTCGGGAAGCTTTTTAAGGAGCATCGCCGAGCAATTCTCGTTCAATGGAATTTTTACTAATTCGAGCAACTTTTCTTTATTCATTATCAATTCCTTAATACGTAGGATGAAAATCTCGGAATTTAAAAACAAAGCTCCGCAAATCATTATATCAAAACGCAAATCTTGAAACATTTTGAAAAATCTTCTCTTTTGGTATGATGCTTTTTCTCGATTCTTTTGATTTGTCTAGCTGAAGGGTAAAGAATCTTTTCCTTAGGTACCGTCTTCGGAATTTCGGGTTCCGATATCGGAGTCGATTTTGGTAAAGTCTTGGAACTCGGGTTTGGAATTGTTTTGGGATAACCGGAGGTGGGATTTGTGCGGTACTTCCTTGGAATTCATTTTGCCCTCCTCTTCGTTATTTCCTCCGGTCTCTAGTTTCCACTACCTTTTTCGGGGAAGGTTTAGTTGGATTCGTGGGTCCTCATTAAAGCTACACAACTTTGGGTGTGATTGCTTGCATCTTGCCCTTCGGGTTAGGGAATCGTATTACTCGGAAGTGTACCCGTAAGGTGGACTTGGGCTTGAAAGGAAACTATTATCATGTTTTGAAGATTATTTTGCAACGTTGTTTTGAAAAGCATTATTTTGACTCAATCAATAGGCGGTTTGTGTGTTTGATGGTATTTGAATCGGTTCTTTAACTTCCTTTCATAGAAGTGATTTGGTATTGCCATTCCATAATAGTTTGATCATCTTGACCTTCTTGTAATTCGAAATAATCATTGAAAAATGTTCACTTGATGTATTAGGCGGACTTGAAAACGGTGATTTTGAAAACCTTGGTTTGAAAATTTCGAAGCATGATTAACTTGACCTTGAAAACCTTGACTTTGAAAATTGTTCCCTCGATTGAAATTATTCCCTTGACCTTGATTGTTATAATTCCTATTTTGACCTTGATTTTGCACCGGAGCAAAACCTGGTGGTGACATTTGATTACTAACTCGATTTGGTGGGGCTTGTTGTTTTATAAGATCCGTGGTTGCCACAATGTTTTGATTTTTATCGTAGCCGGCACAATTATACCATGCATGAGCTCCACCACAAGTAACACAATTTTCCTCAACCGCCTTAACCGGTGCGGGAGGGACAACAACCTTTTTAGAAACAATCTCGACTAAGGTCGAAAGTTGATCTGCAAGTTTATCAATTCGTTCATCCGTTTTGCTAACATTTTCCCTAGAATTAACCCTAGAAGCATTTGTTTTATTTCCTTGAATAAACGCACTTTTGACTTGTTTTCAATTATATTCAAAGTCTTCACTAGTAGTCTTACTTAATCCAATTACAACCCACTGGGGCATTTAAGGAGTACTTGTTCGTTCTCGGTTAAAACCATTACTATAAAGGTATCAACTTGGGTTAACTCTAAAAATCACTTGGTGAGGGGCAGTATATAAGCATACCCTTAAAACGTTCCCAAGCTTCACTAAAAGATTCATCAAATTCTTGTGAAAAAACGAGAAATTTTGTTCTTAAGGTGAGTGGTTTTTGAAGGGGGGGAAAATTGGTTAACGAACTTGGTAACGAGATCGTCCCAATTAAATTGAATTTCGGAGGTTCTTCTCTTACCAAGTTTTAGCGGCTCCCTCGAGCGGATTAAGTAAACTTCATAAGCTTAATCAACATCATTAGTGCATATTCACTAAGATCGTAAGGTCGAAGTAATCCTTTTGAAAATATTATTATGTGCTTGAGGTTTTACATTTACTAAACCATGAAACTGGTTCGCTTGAACCAATTGAGCAAATTAGTTTTGATCTCGAAATGTTCGGATTGATCTCGGTAAATCCAATAGCTTCTCCGTAACCATCGGTGGGTGCACGGAGTAATTCTCCATAGTTCAATCGCCATCGCAATATAGTTTGTCCGGGAATTGGCCTTCTAAATACAAGGTTAAACAAAACCGAAGTGTTTTGTTGTTGTTGACGACGGTTACGGTTACGAGTTTGCGAGCGAGTGCGCATGCACTTAAAAAGAGAAAATCAAAAAGGAAAAATCTAAAATTAAAAGAAAACATTTTACACTAAATTTTTTTTTTGGATTTAAAATTTTTTATTCACAACAAATTTTAACGGTTAGATGAAAGAGACTTAAACCAAATAATCAACTACTTCACGGTAGCTCTTAAAAATTATTTTTTAAGGTGAGCCGTATTTCGTAGAGACACAAATGACAAGTGTTAAATCTTTGGTTCGATTTGGGAACTTTTCAAGTTCACCGAAACTTATTTATGATAATATCTTAATTAAATATATAATTTGTTGGTGTTATTTTACCAACTTTGTTTATTAAATTTTTTTTAAGGACAATTTTTTTTATATTTTTGATTTTTTTGTTTTTTGTGTTTTTTATATGATAATTATACTAGAAAGAAAAGAAAAATATTTTTTACTTTTTATATTTTATGATTTTTTGGATTTTTTTTTTGAATTTTTTTTTAAACAAAAATGAAACTTTCGAGAACGAAAGGATCTTCAAATTTTATCAACAAACACAAAATGAGAGATTCGTTAACTCAAATCCCCGGCAGCGACGCCAAAAAAATGTGATACGCTATATTTAATATATAACTAATATTTTAATTTACCTCAAGAGCCAATTAAGAAATTTCCCAAAGGAAAATTCATCCCTATTATTATATATGTATATATATATTATATATACTATATATATATATATATATTATATTATATATATATTATATATATATATATATATATATATATATATCTATAATTATACCGATGTTTACCGGAAAGTATGATTTCCCGGGTCGTTTTCCCAACGATTTGAGAAATTGAAACCTCGCTTGATATTGGATACTGATTTGAATGGGTTTTCGAATATTGATTGGGTTTTCTATAACTACTAATTAAAAGCACAATTAAACACAAGTAATTAAAAACAATTTAAGCACAAAATCAATTAACGTGACAAATAAAACGCGACAAATAGTGAGTAATCTTATAATCTTAACTCTAAAAATGTAAACTAAATTTCTACTAAGATAGGACAAAAGAAAATTTTAGGACAAAGAAAACATTGTTTTGTTTATTTTTATATTTATTATGAATAAAAACTAATTTAATCTAAGTAATCCTAAAAAAATAGAAAAGTAAGTACTAAAAATTAGAAATATTGATTTTTAAACTTAGAAAAGTCTAAAATAACCACTTTAAAAAACTCATGAAAACTAATTTTAAATTTAAAACTCCTTTTTTAAAATTAGAATTTAAAGCTTAAAAATAACTGAAAAATTATAATCTTTTAGGTTAAAATGATTTTACTTGAATTGTAAAACCTAAATCTATTTTTTATAAAACTAAAACATTTTTTTGTATTTGTATAAATCTTTTTTCTATTTTTTATTGTTTTTTTAAGATTGTAACTTTCGAAAGACTATAAAAAATAAACAATCGATGGATAATTATGAAAATTCAGGAAAACTCCCTATGTTGCACGGTTGATTATAGAAAAATAAAAGGACAAAAACTAAGCTTATCAAATAAGATGAGAATAAGGGCTTATAAGGCTACGGCTTATGAAAATACTAGTAAAAGGAAAACGTTTAAAGATTAGAAAGAAGGAAGGTTGGAGGATGAGCTAGTGTAGCATGATGGTAAGAGTGTGTGTTGTGTGTGGGTGGTCACGTGGTTAGCTGCAGGCAAACCCCCTTATTTTGATTTTTTTTATTTTGATTTTTTTATCACATAACTGAATTTGGGACTTATTTAAGAACTAATTATTTGAGCGCAAATCTTTAAAAACTGGACTTTTGTCTGAAAGTGACAAATATATGAACTAAAATACTTGCTTTTCAAAAAGGGTTCTCAGTTAGTAGGCTTTTACACGAAATGGTTGTACTTGATCAGCTGCTATTAGCTCTTTTAAGACTCAAACTGATATCCAAAAGCTTCTTCCTAGGCTGCTTATGATGCCTGTACTATCTAGTAAATGAAAAGCTAACTTGACCTAGGAACATCTTAAAAACACTGAAATGATAATGTAAGTACTAAACTCAGGGAAACAACTCAAAAAAGCTCAAAACAATATATGCTCATAATGTTAATAAGCTATATTAGATACCAGCTTTGAAAACTACTTTACCTTTATATATGCTAGTACCAAATCATAGCTAACACTTATTTATAGGCTAACAAATTTTATAATCTAAAGCTAAAATTCCTTTAATTCCATACTGTTTTTGACGTTTTGGCATTTTTATGACTTTGACAGGACAAACTTAACTTATTAATTTAGGGCAAGAAGTGCAAGATAAATGCTACTCTATATTAAGCTATTAAGATAACCAAAATCCTATTATAATTTTTATAATCTCCTCTAAAACTTAAGTTTAGTAGCCAAAATCGATATCTAAAGTGACTGCTGTACTAATGCTTATTAGTAATGGCAAAGAAAGAAACCAAATGGAGCAGGTATCCTAAGAGGGATAACCATGCCACTTAGACACTCGTATTGATGTGTGTACCCAAACTCAAAACAACAGACCAAGCCTTCGATGGCTTGGTTCAATAATTTGCTCAACGTCGATAACCTATGTATAAGTCCATTGTGCAGAAACACTAAATAAGCTCAAACTCTTTTAATTTTTAAAACACTAACTTGTGAAAACCTTCTTACCTAAATGTTTTTAAGAGAGTACTAAAACATGACTCAATTAATTTGCACAAGTCATTGTTGGACTTTTTGTTGTCATAACTAGTTTATCCAAACACCCCTTTAAATTGTGACAGCTTGGAATTAATCTTATGCTTCTAAAATCTAATGATCTAATTCTAATAACCAGATAACTAACAGCTTTTAATAAGCTTAACAATCATTTTGCATTAATCAAATAAGCTATATCTAAGAATCTAAGCTATATTACTTTTTTTTTTGGCTTTTTATGGTTTTTAAGACAGAAAAGAGATTATTATGATTTATGATACTTAAGCTAAAAACAGTTGAGGAATAAGTATAAAGTAAAACATATGAATCACAATTAAGCAATAAGAAACATATAAGCACTCTTAATAAGCATATTAGCAAACTATCTAGCGGCTATTATGCTAATTATTACACTAAAACTGAAAATTAAAGAGGACATTACAATGAGCTAGCTAAACAGAGGCTTGAATTGCTCTAGGAGTTTATCTCAACATACTCTGGCTTATTAACTATTAGCCTGTAATGGTCCTTGCAGAGCCATTCCCTTTTTGGCTCTTCCTTCCATGTGCCTTATAATCCAATAGACACATGTTATTACTTTCTGTTTAAAGTTAAGGTATAATTAGGGTTTGTTTAAGCTCAATAATAAGCTTAAAGACTTATTAGAGCTATTGAGAGCTTATATGAGTTTTAGCTTATTTATGAAGAAAAAGTGAAAGCTTATTAGAGTAACAAAAGAGCTTGAGACAGAATAAGAGTAAACTGATTCATTAACATTAAACTTTCATTACACTACTTTAAAAAGGAAAATACAAACCATTTAAGAAAAATTACATTAAAAATGACGAAATTTAAGCTAAACTAAAAGCTACTATATAAAAACTAGATGTATGTGTGTGTGAGGTGAGAGCCTATTTATAGCCGATCCCTGAAGCTTCTAGGTCTTTTCTTGTATCCCAAGCTTCTCTCAATCTCAGCCAATCATTTCTTTAATCATTGGAGAGTGAATAGTAGCCCTTGGATCATAAACTATTCAAACGGAGTGCCAGAGCTCGGTACAATCCCGGATGTGACCGCTTTTGTTACTTCTGTAAGTTATACCCAGTGTAATTCCCATTATCTCTTGTGCTTTTCCTCAATTCCATGAGTGATTCTTGCTTGAGATTGGTTAATGAAAAAGCTTGAGTGACTATTTTAACCCTGCCATTCTTGTATAGGAGCATCTATTTGTCGGTTCTTGACCTCAATTTACAAAAGCCCTTTGGTTTTACCTTGGTTGAATTGGGGAAGAAACGTGAATAGTGTTTCTTTTCTTCGCGCCCTTTTTAACTGACTCAGGGTAAAAGTCGTTTGAATTTTGGGAGAATGACACAAATGGTCCTTGTGGTTGTTTATAAAAGGTGTAGTGTAAAAAAGAGTTTAGGAAATAGCAAGAATGGTCCCCATGTGGATTTTATCGTAATGGCTATTGGGCCTAAGGGATTGGGCTTTTGAGATCGGGTGAGGTCCCATTTAGGGGTTAGGGTCCATTTGTGGTCTTTTCATGAAACTTGGAGGACTAAAGTGGATATATTTGGATTTTGTCCTTTGTGGTTGACTTCTGTTGACCAAGATTGACTGAAGTTGACTAAAGATTTGACTTTTTCTGGCTTTGGCTTCTGGCTTTTGTTCACACTTCCATTCTTGTGTCCTTGTTTGCCCGTTTTTGACGGTTTTCATGTGATTTTTTCATATATATACGTACCTAGCACACACAGAAACACAAAACAAGTATATTTTGCCATTTTTTCACTGTGTTTTGGGTTTAATATGAGGTCATGGACTATGTGTATTTTACACTTATACTTGTTATAACAGTGATCTTTTGTCCAACTGAATGTTCTAGAGGGATGTCATTGATAGAATGTATGCATGTTGATGAATAAACATGTAGAGATAGATGTCTCCCCCTCAGTCTTGTACCAGGTGTACTAAAAGATGTTGATAAATTCGTCTTCTTCAACTTGTGCATTTTCTAGATTAGTTTCTGCTTGATTAATGTTCTCAATAGCAGTGACACTTGGTGCTTGAGTTGGTGCTTGATTTGTAGTTTCAGGTGTTGTTTGAATGATCAATGGAGGTGTATCTACAGAAATGGTTGTTGAAGTAGATGGAGTTATGTTTTGTTGTTGACGTTTATCAGGAGCATCATCAGCATTTACAGTGGAAGACTTTGACACAACTTGGGTAGTTCATGAGTAAATTCATGGAACATCGATTAAAATAGAAATACACTGCTCATTTGACGATGTTACTGTCTCAGCTGAATGTGAAAACATTTCTCGGTACTTTAAGGATGGGCGAACTTAACCTGGCATGTCTCAAGTGCGTTGTGGGACTATTGTTGAAACAAGGTCAGAACTGACGTTGATCTGACGCATTTGAGTGGCAATTCATCAAACTTAACTTGATGTTTCGACTATCACTCTTGTTCTCTTGTTATATACTCGATACGCTCTTGATTGAGTAGAATACCCTGCAAAATACATGCATCACCTTTTTAATATTCTATTTTTCAAGATTTTCACCAGCTTTCTGAACGATGTAGCACAAAAAGAGAGCCAAAATGTGAAAGAACTTAACAGACGGTTTCTGTCCATTTAAGATGTGGTAAGGTGTTTTCTCATGTCGAGGAATTACGAGTGATCAGTTCTGAGTAAAACATGATGTTGCAATTGCTTAGCCAGATGACCAATAGAACTTTAGCTACAAACGCTTCAGCATTGTTTCGAGCCTGCCGACAACATGAGTACGGTTTTGTCTTTGACACGCCGTTTTGTTCAGGGTACGTGCAGTTGACGTTGGTGTTCAATCCCTTTTAGCTAACGTTATATGCATGAGGAGTTTTAATCCATTAAATTCCTATCGCATTTGTCATTTCGAACTGTTCTAACTTGAGCATGAAGTCCTCTCGTGAACAAATGTTTGAGGAAAATCGATTGAGAAAATTTAGTTGTTTTGCTCTTTTGATCTCAAAAGTGAGTCCCAAGTATATCGTGAATAGTCATCAACCAATTACCATTCTTATATTTCTTGCCATTAAAGTTTCTACCCTCATAGGGTCCACATAAGTCATGTGTAGAATTTGTATTCGTCTTTTGGAACTCGAGGTAGCCTGTTGGGTGTAGGACTTTCGTTTGGCTTTCCCCTCGCAATCTTCACATAGAAGGAACAAAGATGATCTATTGAAAATTTAATTGGAAGGCCAGTCAACAATATCTCTACTTCGAATGCAAGTTGTTGGCTATCGAAGTTTAGATGTGAGAGACGACGATGCCATAAACCATTGCTTATGACGATGTAGCCTTTCAAGCCATAAGCACAATATTGGATTGGGAGTGGATGTGTCTTGAAGAGTGATGGAATATAGATCTGAGCCACAAGAACCTATGAGTAGATCATTTCCCTTCAAATCATGTACAAAACATGTAGACTTCCGAAAAGCAACTTCCAAATCCGCATCACAGAATTGACCAACGGAGAATAAATTATGATTCAGCCCTTTGACGTAATAAACCCTCTTGATAGTGATGTTTCCTTGAACACGATATCCTATAACCAATGATCCGTGCTTTTTTGATCATTTCCAAACTTCACCATACCAGAAATTTCTCCACTGAACGAATTTCTTAGAGCTTGAGATTTTCCTTTCATGTGCTTTGTGCACCTAGAGTTCGTCGATGATAGAATCTATCTCTAAACGAACTGCAAAAGAATTAGAAGACAATGGAGTATTAGGCAATTAGTGGGAAACACTAGGCAGTGCTTAGGTTCCATAAATTTTTAGCATTTTAGATTCATTTCCTAGTGGCATACTAACATTTGTGTTAGACATTTCCCTTGGGGGACTTAGGTTCCATTAGTATCGGATGGTGTGAACTTAAAATACCAACCCAACGTATGTCTTACTAACATGTCATATTGCCTTCTAATTGTGCTTCTCTGTATCAGGTTAGTGGGAATTATGAAGATCTCTTCTCTTTAATAGGGTGTTTGCACCGCAATATTTTACAGTTCGCTTGGGTTCTTTGTACTAACTAGGACATCAATGGCTGTTTAGTACCGTTTGGGTTCTCTAGTACTAACAGGCACATCAATTGGCTGTTTAGTCCTAGAATTCATGCCATTAATATAATGAGGAACACACACATCATGATTGTCATTTAGCACACATTTTCCACAAGTAACACAAACAAAGTTTACATTTGAGGTCTTAGCATTCAAACTGTCTTGACACGTAGTTATAGACATTATATTATTTAAAAACTTAAAATTCCTATGGTGGTCTTCTACTTGTTGCTTCTTCCCTTGACTATTGTTAGGCATGACTTTACCTTCTAATTGATTGCTCTTAAGCTGTGGTCTGCTAACACTAGTAGTGGGAATTACTCTTGTAGAGAAAGCCACGCGTTTGTTAGTTTTCCTAATGTTTTGAGGCAACTGTGGTGTTCTAGGTTGATTATGCTTTGTGTGAACTTTATACATTCCAGGTGCAATCACATTTGTGTTCTTTAAAATTGACTTCACATTCTGAGGCAAAATCTGTGCAGTGACTGGATTTGAAAAATCATTGGACACTTTATTTGTGGTAACCGACTTTGACTTTGAAAAATCTTGCTTTGCAAGAGAATCAGAAAAAGTTGCCGGTTTTCCGAAATCTGATTGTCTTTGACTTTTAAAAGCATTCGGTTGTCAAATAACCGATGGTTTTTCAAATTTAGTTTCCACAAATTTTCCTTTCAATTTTTTCATAAAGTTTCTTCAATTCACATAATGCAATGTTTTTGTCCTGAAGTTGAGCTTTCAGATCTTGTATTTCAAAGTATTGTTTACGTTCTTTCAGAAATACTTTTGACTGATTTTCTTTGAAAGCTTTGTCGTTTTTTATCTATTCTTGACATTGCTGTAAAGCAAGTTCAAGATTAATCGCATGTTGCTGAAGTGCTTCAAAACTCTTTGAGATTGTGTGACTTTTTGAAAGCTCTTTTTCAAGACGTTCACATTTGACAACTTGGTCCATATAATTACATTGTAAATCAGTGAATTCATCAAGAGTAGTATACACACCAAGTATAGCATTCATGTGATCAGCATAATAATATTCCCTGGAAAGTCGGTCGATTTCATTCAAAAATTGTGTTTTTTGAGTTTCCAGTTGAGATTTAAGAGAGTCCACTTCATTTTCAAGAGAATTAAAGTATCTCAAATCATCAACCATTTCCTCGTTCAAACACAAGTGAAATTTTTCTAAATCAGCATTGAATTTTCTAATTTGGGGACAAAAATTTCCTTCGATTGTATTTGGAATGAATGGATCTATGTTACCAAAATATGTCCTTTTAGCGATTGTTTGTTTTGAACGTTCCACTCCATCAAAAATCGTGTCAACACTACTTTTAATTTTGAAAAGTTCTTTAGAGCTTTTACACTTTTGATCCCACGGAATAGATTCATCCATCCGTCTTTCTAACAAAGTTGTGTGTTTATGAAAAGACTCTTTTGAATTTTCATTCTTAGCAAGTATATGACTCATTTTTGACCTTTCTAAAAAATATCTTTGTTCAGGTGACTTTTCACGTTGTGGAATGAACAAATCATAAAGATTATTCAACTTTTTATAATCAAAAGGTCTGATTAAATCACTCAATTTTGATCGACTTTCTTGGGCAAGACGAATCGTTTCTTCAGATTCAGGAGCTAACATTAAAGCATGATTATCATTATAGCAGCCTATATCATACATACGAGGATTCGCTCTTTGAGCTTTCTTGAGGTACTCAGGTTTAACAAAACTCGTTTTACAATTACGATTAAGCATATTCATTGTTTGAACTGATTGACCGGTTTTGTAAACAATATCATCTAAAGATTTGATTTTATTTTCTAAAGCAATAATTTTTTCAAGTTCTTTGTCATCACGAGTTTTGTGAAACTTATTCTGAGCCTCTTTTTCTTGTGACATTATGGAGATGGTTTCTTGATGTGCAAAAAGCTCCATTTTCATTTCTGAAATCGTTTGATTTAAATCATTTATCTTTCTAGTATGTTCATTAAGTAACTTTTGAGATTCCATTTTGTATGACATTAAATCTCCTTTAGCTTTTGCACAATCAATTTCCACCTTCGACGCATAATTCACATCATGATACCTATCAAAATCAGCTTGGAACTTCTTAAGGTCTTTGAACATCAATTGATTAGTCTTTGACAGTTCATTGTTTGCTTTTTTGAAATGGTTATTTGATGATTCTAAACTTTTGTTTTTGCTTTTGAAATCCTCAATTTCACCTTTCAATTTATCAACTAAAGTCTTGTTTGATGATTCCAAAAGCTTATTACGATTTTTGCTGTCATCAATTTCACATTTTAGTTTATCAGTTAAAGAAGCAAGCAAATCACGTCCTATAGCAAGATCATCATCATCCTGGTGTTTCTCCGTTAGTACTCATATCGAATGAATTAATAGTGATGTTAGTATCACCTTGTTCCTCCAGATATGTGTCATTAATATATTCAGGTTGCTCAGGATGTTCGCTGTCATTAGCAAACACGTTATAGTTATCATTATCATTTTGTACCTTTTGCAACGGCCCAGTATCAAATATTGGTCCAGAATTATCAGCATCATGTGGAGTAACTTCTTGAATCTGTGCCATGTACATATAATGTGCTTCCAATTCCTGATAGTCAGGTTCATCATCAGTGTCATCCCTACAGTCAGCTTGTTCTGCATTCAACTGAAATCCAGCTTTCTCTTGCTTACACAATAACATCTTCTCCTTGTGATAAGCTACATCCTTTGCCCTTTTTAGTTTCTGACATTCCCTTGCTACATGCCCATATTCCTTGCAATTATAACACTGAATCCCAGACTGCTGTACCACCTGTGTACCTACATTATCCTTAGCCCCAACAACATTAACTGTCCTCTGATTATCATACCCAATACCTCTGTTGATTCTTAGAGAATTATCCTGATTAGCTCTACTAGTGTTTGATGAAGTTTTGAGGTTATTGTTGGTAGGTTTGTAGATCTTCTTAAATAATAGAGAAATTAAAGTCATGAGTTTATCAATCTCCTTCTCCTTTGATAATGCATCATCTTCAGCAACCATTTTAGGTTCTTGCTCATTAGTTGGTGGAGGAGAGTTGACAATTGCTTTACCTCTGTTTCTGGTAGCAGCTTGTTGTGTTTTATTTGAGGAATTGTGAGTGTAGTGATTAAGATGGTTTTGAGGATGGTAAACTGGTTGTTGTTGAGCAACAAGTGCAAGTGGATTAGCAGTACGTGCTAATCTTTCAGCTCTTATCTCATTGACTTCATTCTGGTGTTGCTTCAGGATGTCATAAAGTTTTTGGTAGGAGACAGTCTTCAATTCTTGACTTTGCTTAACAAGTGTCACAAGCCTTTGCCATTCTGGTTGTAATTGAAGTAAGAACTGAACATTCACTTGATGATTGGTAACATCACACTGATTTCTGACAAGCTCATTCATCATCTTGTAGAACCTTGAGTAATACGATTCAAGTGATTCACCATCTCGTGATGTGAATTTTCCAAACTCCCAATATAAATTGGTTCAAGATCTTGAACATTGATTGATTCACCTTGTTTCAACCTTTTAATAGCTTTCCACATTTCACATGCATTTGGACAAGCATCAACTGTGGAGTAGATGTCATTATCTATCCCTGTGAGAATTATCTAAACAGCTTCAGCATTCAGTTGATCTCGTATGTCTTGTGAAACATTCTTGTAGTTCTCCATATACCCTTCTGTAGTGGTTTCTGAACTACCTTCTGCAACTGGAACAGTCTTCTCAGTCCATTTGAATTTGTAAGGTGGATTCTGGAGACAATAGTGGATGAGTTCATTGTTAGGTTTGGTGTTGATGTATCTCTTGATTATGGATTTTCACTGAACGTAATTACCAGGTGTTAACATTGGTGGATGGTCTTTACCACCTGCTTCCATGATGGCATTGTGAAGAGCATTCGATGTTTGAGTTTGTAAATTGTTATTGGTATTTGACATTTTGATGTTGTGAATGGATATCGGATCTTAAGTTTTATGAAGTGATTAAGTTGTGGTTTGTTATGGAATTCAAGTTCACGGGATTTTACAAGTCTTGATTAAACCGAAAAAAGAAATAAAACTTTCACGGGATTTTACGAATCAAGAGGAAACCGTGAAGAACGAGGTTGATGTTAAATTGGAAATTATTGTTTGTTTACGTTTCTTTGAAGTCCAAATGAAGTGTTACAATAAAAGTCCAACTTGAATTTCACCGAATTTGACTTAACCGAAATCGATTTTAGCTAAATTTTAATTTTACCGAAAATGGTTCAATTTTGGTGAAATTTACCGAAAATGGTATGAATTTCGGTGAATTTACCGAAATGGTATAAATCGCCCCCTTTGAAATGTATAAATCGCCGGCTTTGAGACGTATAAATCGCCACCTCTAACACGTATAATTCTCCGCCTAGAAACTCGTATAAATCGCCGCCTAGAAAAGCGTATAAATCGCCGAATCAAAAGACGTATAAATCGCCGTACCAAAAAGCGTATAAATCGCTGTATCAAAAAGCGTATAAATTGCCGTACCAAAAAGCGTATAAATCGCTGTACCAAAAAGCGTATAAATCGCCGTACCAAAAACCTGGCTCTGATACCACATGTTATCCCAATAACTTAATCCATAACACAACTAATAAGCATACCGATAAGCTAGATAGATCGAAATAAGTAAGAAGAAAAGTAGAGAGAGAAACTAGAGAGAGAAACAAAGAGAGAAAGATTAGATTGGGAGGAAACACATACAAATGTAACCAACACCCTCTCCATGTGTGGAGAGGGTCCTATTTATACCCTTAGCCTTCTAGTTGGCGTATGGGCTTACTAAATGGGCCGGGCTTGGC
The DNA here is from genome assembly GCA_026074375.1 of Tanacetum coccineum. Classification (NCBI taxonomy): domain Eukaryota; kingdom Viridiplantae; phylum Streptophyta; class Magnoliopsida; order Asterales; family Asteraceae; genus Tanacetum; species Tanacetum coccineum. Next base: position 62,505 of record BQNB010008398.1, read on the forward strand.
TTATCTTGGGCTTTGAGCCTGAAACATAGACAATATTAGCTTAATGTCCAAGCCCGTTAAACCCAACTAGCCTATTACATAACAACACTAATTACGACTAAGACGACCGATAACATTCTTGTTCGACTTATATAAAAATAAGGCTAACAATCTCCCCCAATGTTGAGGTCTTCTTTGATCTCCCCAACGTTGACGTTCTTGATGGAGGTTATCTTGATTTGACTTTATCTTCCCCAATGTTGAAGATATGACGTTTGAGCTTTGCCTTCTTTGGTCTTGTCTTTGTCTTTTCTTGTTTGTAATGGCTTTGTTCATTCATGCTTTAGACGACCGATGACATTCTTTTGGTGTTATTTATGTGATTATGATCTTGAGCCTTCATCTTTTGACTTTGAGTTCTTGAGATCTTTCATCTTGCATCATCTCCTTGACTTGAATCATCTTGATTTGACTTTCTTGATCAACTTGTGCTCTTGACCGACATACTCATACTTATTGCATTCTTGTTTGACTTATATGAACATAAGGCTAACAATCTCCCTAAAATACGATTCTTGATTTGACTTTGAAGATCTTTGAGGAAGTTTAGAGAGAAGCAAGGAACTCAACAAGGCCATCGAAGACAAGGCAAACAAAAGGTAAAAGCAACAAGCAAAGCACAAAAAAAGCAAAGCAAGCATACGAACATGGGGGCAAGACAAGCAACATCGAGCAGGCAAGCACGAAAAGCAAACATCGACAAAAAACGAGGAGACATACAAATAGCAATAGAGCAAAAAGAACAGAGACACCAAGAGAATTAAAAATCACTAAAGCGGGGAAAATTAGCTTAAAAAGGCCTAAAGGCCCTACCAACATAAAGTAGCAGCATACAGGTAGGCAAACCACTGTGCTCACAAGCACCGAAATCATTGCAAGAAGATAGGAAGCAAGGAACACAACAGGGCCATTGAAGATAAGGTAAACAAAGGCAAACCAAACCAAACCCTCTACACCCTCCATCTAATCTCCTAATCTAATTCTAGCCCACCTCTCTAACCTATCAAAAACTAAAACGCAAAAAAGGCCAAACAATAAAAAGACGCAAAAGACACAAGGCAAGCAAAGCACACACAAGTAAAGCCGACAAACATAACTAAACCAACTAAAAAAAAGGGGAAATAGAGGAAGAAAAACGAACAGAAAAACCACGACACAACAAGGAAATGAAAAAGAAGACGACAGGGCATACAAGAACACATGATGCAAAAAAAACTCTATGGCTATCACCTAGCCCCCTAATTCTAATTTTAGCCCTCCATCGTTTTTATCCGGGTCATATCATCGGACCAAGATGTTAGTCCTTTATGTCAAAGCTTCATTTATCTTCCTCACTAAGTTTTAGGTCTACCCCCTTTCTCGGGCCATCGACACCAAGCATTTTCTCTCCTAATCAAAAAAAAAAAAACAAAATACACTGGTGCTGATTGTGGTGTAACCACCCATAGTTTGGGTCGCAGCGAAAATAAGGGTCCGAGAGTGTTACTTCCATAATTACAAGATCACTAGTTTATGAGAACGACCTCTATATGAGTCATTTAAAATGATACATTGGATTTAATTAAAATGTTTTTACAAAAGCTCCGTGCTTAAATTGTTCATCCATATAAAAATATAAAGATTTTGATACATAACAAATATCCTAAAATGTAATGCATTAAATCTCTATTGCAATATGACACCAAAATGATGCATCCAATGTATCCAAGTTCTTGTACACTTATTGACATGAGAAAAACATGCTTAAAAACGTCAATATAAAGTTGGTGAATTCACATGTTTATGTATGTTATATATATTAGGACCGCAAGATTCAAATTGGTATGGACAATGTCTAACATCATTAAATATCATAAAATGTAATTACGATTCCCTAAGCTCATGAAACTAAAGCTACAACATGTATGTCTGAAAATTTAGGCCAATAATGTGCCCGTGTAGATGTTCAACCCGCAACATCCAAAATCCAACATGGTAAACGTTCGTTGGTTTAATCCGTCAAACCTAGTGAGCGCTAATTCCCCAAAACGGGGGATTGTCAATCCAATAGATTAATTGATAACACTCGCGTTACAAATTTTTTGTAAACATTTCATGATTTCTTTTAAGGGGGTGGCTTGGTGGGTTATCGCTACTTAGGCAAACTCGTAATTTGTTTAAAAGTGTACTTGCGTCCAATATGTAAAACAACGCATGTTTCTCACCCCAAAAGTTGTAAATCATTGTAATTGTATAAAATGGGGCTATGAACTCACCTCAAGTGAAATGTATTGATTCTAGAAAATCAAATAAGTAAATCGTCACGTGAAATCCGAATGCAACCTAATTAATTCTATTGGCTCAATTGAGTATAGTGTATTTGAAGTAAAATAAACAATATAAATTATAGAGTCTATATCACCACCAATGTTGTAAACAAGCCCTACAGGCTAGGTTTGTATCGCTGCCTAGGCGCTTACAGTGCGAAGACGGTCGATCGCCCGGATAACGATTAATCGGTTAAACAATTAGTCAACCATGGTTCACGGCAGTCAAAGACGGTTAGTGGTGGTCAAACTTCCTGGAAACATGCAAATCTTGCTTAAAATGCACAAAACTCACCGTAAACATGTTTTAACCACTTATTGTAGTTGTTTATATCTATTGTAAGTTGGTTATTAAGGAAAATCTTGTCGAAAATACACAAAACTCGCTGGAAATACCAAAAATATGCCAAAATGGCAATCCGATTAATCCCGCATAGACCGATTACAAGCTACAGGGAGGTCGACCGCCCGGCTAACGATTCGCGATTTTTACAACCTTGTCACCACCTAATAGTTTTTGTTTAAATTATAAATGTTGAAACAATATTTAAGTCACGCTAAATATTTAATGTCTAAGTATATGTGTCCGTAAAAATATTATCTTTGTTCAATAATTGGTTAATTGTTAACTAACACTTCATTTAATATTTTTGTTATTTATATAATGATATTATATAAATAGTTTAATTGTTTTAAAAAATAATATTTATTAAGTTAAAAACATGTATAAATATTATATAAGTGATACTATATTGTTTCTTAAGTTTTTTATGGCCCAAACAGACACGAAAACGCTCGCAAACCTCATTTTATAATCATAACAGCTTTATGTATTTTTGTAAAAGTACAGGAATTTATTTATAAAGGTTAACTAGCTTTTAAAAATTCTAGTTAAAAATCTATACATTTCTAGTCTCTGATAACTTGATGTTTATAGTAAAATGTCATTCCGAACAACTTTGTAGTTTTATACTTCAGCCGAATCGGACCCGAAAGTCCTCAAAAACTCCGATTTCAATTTCTGCAGTTTCTCGCAGTTTTTCACAGTTATATAAAAGCTGTGAAATTATATATACTTTTCGAAATGTTTAAAAACTCATAACTTTCTCGTTTTAACTCCGTTTTACGCGCTTTTATATGTACTAATCGTGTCGAGATGATTCATCATAACAAAATGTTTACAGACTTTATAAAATTCTGTACAGTAGCAGTTTATACAAACTGTTATATATAAAAATACTTTTTATATATTTAATTATCGAAATCTTGTAAAATTCATATCTCTTTCATTTTTCATCCGTTTTTCGAGTTCTTTATATATTCAGAATCGTCTTGAGATGTAGTATTTTGTCATCATGTCTAAACTTTGCATAAACATTCGTGTCTTTATAGAAAATACAAATTGTCCCAAATATATATTTATAAAACTTGTTTTTATAAATTCTAACATGATTTAAATATTACAATACTTTAAATTAACTAATACCACATCATTAGTATACTTTAAGTCCTCTAATTTATGTCCATCTATATATGTCCAATATGGTCCAAATAGAATGTCCACAACAATTATTTATTTATAAACTATATAAATAAATTTGTAATAATTAATTCTCAATTAATTATATAAATTATCCAACACTTGTAATATATCAAATAAAACATGTTCTTGCATTCTAACATATTTTAAACACCTTTTCATCATGAATATGTATTTCTTTGATTTTGTATAAACTTGTTTTATTTTATAAACTTTATAAAATAAATACTAGATGGTGATTAAACAATATAACAAATATATATGTATGAAAATAAAATGATTATGAAAGTGTAAAGTTTATGTTAGACCTTGTATGAATGAATGAAGTGATGGACACAAATCAAACCATAATCTTTAACCCAAAATTCTTTTATCAAACCCTAGTTTCTTCCTTGAAAACTCTAATTTCTTTTTCTTGTTAAACCCTTGATTTTACTTGCAAAACCACTTGATACACCTTAGATATCAACCCTAACCACACTTGTATACTTGTAATCTTGATAAAATAAAAACTATAAATTATTTTAGGGAGGGTTTTTGAGCCGTGAGTTAGGATATAAAACAAGATAGAATTTGTGAGTTTTTTGTAAGTTGTGAATTGTGAAATGAAGTCTTGCAAATAGGATCCAATTAACAGCCAAAATATCTTAGAAAACCATTTGATAAAACCTTGGTTTTAGGGGTGTTAAGTCTGGTTTGTAAGAGTCCCATAGGGGGTGGTGTGGTCTTGTAAGAACTATTATGGTATGTTGTAAGAAAGTTGATATTGTGTAAGAAGGTTGCTTGTAATTCATATTTATCACATGCTAGCTTCTAGAAGAAATATTTGATATTATTCTTGTGTTTTCTTTGTATGTATATCCGGCCACATATACGTTGTGGGTTAAAGTTTATAAATTTTTGGTATTGGGTATAATTGTAGGTATTTGATTGAGTATAGATAGGTAGAATGGTTTACTTTTATGCAAAAATGTTCCAAAATGCAAAACGTAAACGTTTTTTGTAACATATAAAAATAAAATATAAAAAGTTAATTATAATTTTGGTAAAAATAATATAATACTTGCTTGATGTAAATTTTTATTTGTTTGGTGTTCGTTTACGTTGATTGTTGATTTTTAGTTTACGCGATTTAACTAAACAATAAAAATTAAAAGTAAATGCGTAAAACCCTAAAATAAATAATTAAAAGATTAAAGTCGTAAAATGACCTTAAATAATGGATTGTTACAGTCTTCCCCCATTAAAGGAGCTTTGTCTTCAAAGCTCAAGACATGGCACTAGATGAAGATGCGCGATTAGTGAAGATATGCTGATACTTCTTTTTGAATTGATCTTTACGTTCCCATGTGAACTCAGGACCTTTCTTAGAGTTCCATTAAACTTTGATAATGGGGATAGGACTTTGCTTCAATCGCTTGACTTCACTATCCATAATCTCCATGGGTTCTTCAACAAAGTGGAGTTTATCATCTATGTGGATATCATCCAACGAAATCACAAATGATTCACCGGACAAGCACTTCTTCAAATTGGATACGTAGAAAGTGCTATGAACCCTGCTTAATTGTTGAGGAAGTTCGAGTCTGTAAGCAATGGTTCCCACTTTCTCTAACACCTTGAAAGGCCCAATGTATCTCGAGTTCAACTTCCCCCGTTTGCCAAAACAGATAACCCATTTTCCAAGGTGAAACTTTTTACATAATGTTAGCCTTAATTATATTAAGTCAAACAAGAATGTTATCGGTCTTAGAAAGTCAAACTAGGTCTTATATTGCAATAGGCTAGTCGGGTTCAACAGGCTTGGATTGTAATCTAATATTGTCCGTGTTTCGGGCTCAAAGCCCAAGTTAAACCAAGCCCGACCCATTTAGAAAGCCCATACACCACCTAGCAAGGAATGGGTATAAATATCCCTTCACTACACTTGGTGAAGGGTGTTGGTTACATTTTTCATTCACTTGTAATCAACCTATTCTCTAATCTAACCTTCCTTATTGTTTCTCTCTCTACTTTCTCTCTCTAAGTTTTCTTCTTATTTTCTAGCATATTGGTAAAGATTATTGTTGTGTAATGGATTAAATTAGTGGAATAACATCTTTACTTGTATTTTACGGTGATTTTAGTGTTTACTTGTATTGAATTCGTGGTTATATTTTTGCTTGTGTTTTGGTTCACATACAAAAGCAAGAAAAAAAACCATGGTTTGATTTGATTTCGTGGCTCAAGGTGTTAAAGGTTGGTACTTTCGTGCTTAAAACAAGTCCTTGCATCGTCTATTGAGCTTCTACAATTCATTTCGTGGCCTAGATGAAAGTTTGAAGACTTTTTCGTGGTTGCGTTTTAGGTTATATGAACATTTCTTCATTGCGTTTTGGTTAAAAGATTATTGCGTTTTGTGTATAAAGACAAAGAAAAGTACGGCCTGAAAGCGACTTGTGGTCCAACTTGTACTTGTTGCGTTTTGTTTTTTTAGGTTGCGTTTTGGTATTCAAAAACCCATTGCGTTTTGCCTCAAAGAAGAACTTGCGTTTTGTGTATTGCGTTTTGTCACAAGTTGAAGACCCTAACTGCGTTTTGACTAAGAGAAACTCTGCCCAATTAATTTCTTGATTGCGTTTTGGCTTAAGAGTTGATTGCGTTTTGATTATATTCGTTGCGTTTTGCTCAAGTGTTGCGTTTTGCTCAGACTTGTTGCGTTTTGATTAGATTTGTTGCGTTTTGCTCAGACTCGTTGCGTTTCGATCATACTCGTTGCGTTTTGCTCATACTCTTTGCGTTTTGCTCTTGAGTTTTATCTACAAGTTGAGATTTGCTCCTGCGTTTTATCCATTGTAAACCTATGTTTTGAAACCCTAATTTCCCGCGCATCAGGTGGTATTTGATCGAATTTGGGAATCTATTAATCACCGTTTAATCAAAACATAACATCAAGACAAACAAACTTCAAGGACTAATTACAAGGACTTTGGACTTTAGGTTTCTATTTGTATCCAGATGGTGTAAACTTAGAGTACCACCATTTACATGTCTTACTAATCTGCTTATATTGCTTCCTAATTTTGCTTCTAGGTTTCTAATTAGTGGATTCTGAAGCAACTGTTTTGTTAAGGGGTGTTGCAACAAATTGGTTCATAGTTCATTTGGGTTCTCTAGTACTAATAGGAATAGCAATTGGCTGTTTAGTCCTAGTATTCACGCCATTAATATAATGAAGAACACACATATCATGATTGTCATTTAGCACACATTTTCCACAAGTAACACAAACAAAGTTTACATTTGAGGTCTTAGCATTCAAACTGCCATTACACGCAGTTATAGACATTTTATTATTTGAAAACTTGAAATGCTTACGGTAGTCTTCTACTTGTTGCTTCTTCCCTTGACTATTGTTAGGCATGACTCTATCTTCCAATTGATTGCTCTTAAGTTGTGTCCTACTAACACTAGTAGTGGGAATTACTTATGTAGAGAAAGACACGCGTTTGTTAGTTTTCCTAATGTCTTGAGGCAACTGTGGTGTTCTAGGCTGATTATGCTTTCTGTGAACTTTATACATTTTGGGTGCAATCACATTTGTATTCTTTAAAAGTGACTTCACATTCTGAGGCAAAATCTGTGTAGTGACTGGATTTGAAAAATCATTGGACACATTATTTGTGGTAACCGACTTTGACTTTGAAAGATCTGTCTTTGCAAGAGAATCTAAAAGAGTTGTCGGTTTACCTAAAACTGATTGTCTTTGACTTTTAAAAGCATTCAGTTGTCGAATAACCGAGGGTTTTTCAAACTTAGTTTTTACAGATTTTCCTTTCAACTTTTCATAAAGTTTCTTCAATTCACATAATGCAACGTTTTTTTCTTGAAGTTGAGCTTTCAGATCTTGTATTTCAAAGTATTGTTCACGTTCTTTCAGAAATACATTTGACTGATTTTCTTTGAAAGCTTTGTCATTTTTTATCTGTTCTTGACATTGCTGTAAAGCAAGTTCAAGATTAATCGCATGTTGTTGAAGTACTTCAAAACTCTTTGACGTTGTATTACTTTTTGAAAGCTCGTTTTCAAGACATTTACATTTGACAACTTTGTCCACATAATCACATTGTAAATCAGTGAATTCATCGAGAGTAGTAAACACGCCAAGTATTGAATTCATGTGATCAGCATAATAATATTCCCTGGAAAGTCGGTCGATTTCATTTAAAAACTATGTTTTTTGAGTTTCCAGTTGAGATTTAAGAGAGTCCACTTCATTTTTAAGAGAATTAATGTATCTCAAATCAGCAACCATTTCCTCTTTCAAACACAAGTGAAATTTTTTTAAATCAACATTGATTTTTCAAATTTAAGGACTAAAATTTTCTTCGATTGTATTTTGAATGAATGGATCTATATGACCAAAATATGTCCTTTTAGTGATTTTTTGTTTGCAACATTCCACTCCATCAAAAATCGTGTCAACACTACTTTATTTTGAAAAGTTCTTTAAAGCTTTTACACTTTTGATCCCATGGAATAGGTTCATCCATCTGTCTTTCCAACAAAATTGTGTGTTTATTAAAAGACTCTTTTGTATTTTCATTCTAAACAAGTATATGACTCATTTTTTACCTTTCTAAAAAATATCTTTGTCCAGGTGACTTTTCACGTTGTGCAACGAACACATCATAAAGATTATTCAACTTGTTATAATTAAAAGGTCTAATTAAATCACTTAATTTTGATCGACTTTCTTGGGCAAGACGAATCGTTTCGTCAGATTCAGGAGCTAACATTAAAGCAAGATTACCCACTTTATAGTTTGTTTAACTTTTCAAGGTGAGCCGTACGTCGTAAGAGACACAAATGGCAAGTTTTTAAATCTTTTGGACAAATAAGCTTAAAGAGCTTAACTTAGACAGAAGCTAAACTAAGCTTAAAAACAAAGAGGCTAAGCTTCTTGACTGTCAACACTTAAATAAGCTAAGAAAATAAGGAAAATAAGCATGCACAACTAACTATACTAACAAAATAAGCTACTAGGAATCAAATAAGCTCATTAAATAAGCTCAATAAGCCAGAATGAAAACAAGCAATACCTAAACTAAGCCTAAGCAAAAACAGTCAAAGGGGGTACTTTGAGCTTAAAAATAAGCTATCAAAAGAGGTTCTTAAGGACTGAAATTGAAGGATTTTAACAAAGAGCTTATTGGCTTTTTAGAAAAGCCAATAACTCATGCTCAAGTGAACTAATAAGCTAGATGGGTGGGCTTAAAGTTCACCCCCTAGCACCAGGGGAGATTAAACCAAGGACAAGTGCTTAATTTGACAGCTTATTTTAAGCTGTCAAATAAGCTCAAATGAAAAAGAAAAGTTGAAACAGATTAAGTACACTAGGAAATGGACTTGTGCACAAATTTTAAACTTCCAAAAACCATTTAAACTTGCTGATTTTAGAGAATGAAAAAGGCTTTTAGCTTAAAAAAAATTGACACTTAACCTTTTTTGACAGCTTGGACTTAACAAAGTCAAATGACTTAAAGCTCTTGTTTACAACTTGTTTAGACACAAAAGACACACTTTTGACACCACAACTCAAGATTATAATGGCTTAACCAAATAAGCCATTATATCTCATTTTTACAACCACAGTTTCAAAAGGTAACTAGGAAAACTTTGAAAAACAATTTTAAAACTTAAAAACTTTTAAAAACAAACTTAGATGAGCTTAAATACTTAAGCTAAATCTACCTTATGACCCCAACCCATACCAAAACCATTTTTGACCCGTTTTCATTGTTAACCCAAACACCCCTTTAATTTCTTAAAAAGGATTTTTAAAACACACAAGATCTGTTTTAAGCTCAATATTTTAAAAACTACTACTACTAAGCAACATTAAGCAATAAAGTTATGAAAAGCTAAATAAATAAGCACTTAAAAGATTAATAAGCTAGTGACAGAATAAGCTTATTTTGACAGTTTTGGATCAAATTGCATGAGAATGAAATGAAAAGTAACTAGGAAGCACACTTAAGCATTAATGAACATAAATAAGCACACAAGACATTAATAAGCTAAGAATAAGCTAAATAAGCAATTGCTACAGTACTTTTTAAGCAAAATTTAAAAGGAATGTACCTCTAACCCTTGCTCAAAACAGGGTTTTTGAAACCTAATTAAGCTCTAAAACCTACCCACAGCTTATAAATAAGCTTAAACTAAGCAATCCCAATAAGCCTTCCAAATTTGCTTATTCATCCATACTTGATCCAACAGTACCTTGTTTTTCTCTTTTGAATTTTTCTTAAAGACTTGTAAAATAGTTCAAAACAGGTTATAGAGATTGCTTAAATGAAAGCTTAAAAGTTTTTAAGAGACTTTTGCAATTTAGAACACAAATATTAAAGGAACTGAATTTTCATTAAAAGGTGAAATACAAGTACATAAAAGACTAAAACTGAAAACTTAATACACTTAAAACTTTTTAAAAACTAAAAACTACATATCTTGCCACAATGGGCTTACAATGCTTATATAGGAAAAAAAACGACTAGGGTTCCTTCTTGGAATCTTTGTCTTCTTGCTGTTGTGCTTTCTTGTAGACACAAAAATGAGGTGTGTTTGTTGTGTGAGTGAAACCCAAACTCTTATCTAAACCCTTGATATCAACTTGTGCTTCTTTAGAAACAATCACAGCCTTCGATTTGTCTAGGGTTTGGTGAGGATTGCCAGCTTGGCAATTTGTAGCTGGGAAAGCTTAGTGGAGGAGGGGGGTGATGTTTACCCATGGTGGAATTGGGTTTGCAGGATAAAGGGGAGGAGGCTAACCCGTGAGTTGGTTGGGGTTTGAAAAGGGCGGGAAAAGGGTTATAACATGGTTAGAGGTGACAGGGCAAAGGTTTGGTTGGTTTGCCAACTTTGGCCCTTCAAGGTGTAAGTGGTTGTTGCAGAATTCGTCCTTGTGTGGTACAAGTATGAGGGTTTGGCAGAGATGCCCCCTCAACTTGTATATGGTCATTACAAATTCAGTCCTTGTGTTAATACAAGTATGGGGGTTTGGCAGTTTTGCCCCCTCAACTTGTTACTTCAAGTAAAGTGCAAAATCAGCCCTTGTCTTTAATCTTTAATAATATGACCTTGGGGAATTGGCAATTTCAGTCCCTCAAGTTATATTGCTTCTGACTTTGACTTTCTCTTGACTTTGATATTGTCGGGGTTGACTTTGACTTTGACCGTTTGACTTTTCTGTTGACTTTTTGACTTGATTGACTTTTTGGCTTCGATTTGGCTTCGTCTTCACACACTTTCCTATTCCGTGCTCAGTTTTGTCGTTTTTGGCTTTGTTTTTCGTCCTTTTGTGAATATCTGTTTCCTGCACAACACAAATGCAAAACAAACATATATTTGGCAATTTTTGTCTGTTTTTGGTCTTTTAAGTCCGTTTTTAATGGAAAAAGGTATGTGTAATTAAGCACATACCAAAATCCCCCATACTAAGGTATTGCCGTGTCCTCACGCAATGTTATGAAGTAAACATTTACGAAAACTAAGAATCTCAATCCCCCTCGACTAATAACCTCGAAAAGTAGCTAAGTGTTTGTCAAGGGGAACTAAAGAATCAATAGCTTCGACAAGTCCCGTTTTCACCATTTTTTATCTATACACTAACTATCCCTAATATTTTTGGATTTTCCTTTTTCTTTTCTCGACTTCCTGTTTGACTTCCTTTATTATATCAACATTGGGATCATAGAATGAGAAACGCCCATAGAATAATCTACGGATGTCCTGACGGATAAATTCATCGTCCCCGATTTTTCACTAGTTCCAAACCAAGCAATTAAACAAGATCATTTGTCAATATAAGCCTAAATGCTAAGCACTCATATTTATGACTTGTGAACTTTTAGCTCCCAACATGAATATATGATTTAAATGTGTGTACTCATTTCAACTCAACCATAGATCAACTTATTTCCATAGTCGTAATTCAAGATGAATCATGACTCAAAGCAACAACTTATTAGGACCTTGTAACTTGATTTTAAAGAACGAGATTTTAACTGTAGAACTTTTTGCACATTTTTATCATTATACTCATAAGTTCTTAAAGCTAGGAATGCGTTGCTTAGTTTGAACACCTACCTAGGCCTCGCTCCCTAGTAGGATATCACAACCAACGACCGGTGTTCTTAGTTTGAAAACCCACCCCGTTGCTAGCGTAGTAGGAAATCACATCAACACCTTCTTCCTAAAATGGCTAAGGATAGGTGTCTTAGTTTGAACCCTCACCTAGACCTCGCTTCCTGGTGAGATATCACAACACACCAAATCCTTAGAAGTAAAGATGTCTTAGTTTGAACCCCCACCTCGTGGTTAGCGGAGTGGGATATCATGACACATCTTTTACTTGTTCCATATAATCAAATGTATGCTTCATTGGCATAATTTCAATATTCATGCATTTTTGCATTCATACTTCATTCATGCATCTTTGGCATTTTAACTTTCCAATTTATTAAGAACAGAAAAATCTCGCTTTAAAGAATCAGGTTACAAATTTGAAGCTTTTTCTAAAAACATTGATTGACTTAGTTGAATTGAATTGAGCACGTATGATTAGGCGGATTAGGAGCTAATGGGATAAAAAGCCACAAGTTACTCATATAAGTTTTCGTTCAGCACATAAACTTATATTTAACTCTATCACTTCTTGTTCTTCACCTTTTTTTAAAATTCGAAGCAATCGAATTCGTGAAAGCTTAGCCTACAAGCGGTAAGTTGAGGAACTAGCTAGGGCTCAACACGCCCGATCGAGTCAAAAATTATTCTCATTCTACCCATTAGGAAAGTCAAAACTGTGACAAAACACTTATTTTATTTTTGAAAATTTTTCAATTTTTTTTGGTATTTTTGCAAAAATTTGGTGGTAAAAACGGGATTGCGTGATAACAACGACTGCAGGCAAAAATCAAATCGAAGATCCCCCCCATACTAGAACTAAACATCGTCCTCGATGTTTCAAAGGGGTTCCTACGTAAATCTAAGGCCGTTTATGAAGTGTGCCAAAAGATAAAACGTTAGTCGATTAGATTTGGATACTGGATTCCCAAAATGAAGCTGAGGATGTGAAACTCTTGTGGATACTTGAGAGTCTTCACAAACCGGGAAATCCTGGACATACAACACAAAGCACACAAAACATGGACAAAACACGGGTAATGGAAAATGTAAGCCTTCTCACAACACAAAACACTTATTAGCATAAAGAAAGAAGGATAAGCATGGGGTGCCTCCCACGAAGCGCCTTGTTTTTGTTAACCGAGTCACAAGCTTGACTCGACCCCGAATTCATTGGTCCATGGGGGAGCAAGTGGAAGATAAAATCATCATCGGACTTTCATTCAAGTGGTTTGGATAAACATTGAATTTTATGAAAGTTCCACTCCGATGAGATACATCCGGCATAAAAGAATGATACATTGAGATGCCGGGATCAAAAATGATATCTTCATCCCCACAGGAGAGAAGATATGGTGGAGCAACTGGATACGTGAGAAATGGAAGAAAAATCCATACAATATAAGCGAAGAGAGGTTCACTTAAAAGTATGAAATCCGTATCCAGGGTGGGATGGTTTAGATTTAGTTTTTTAAATATAGCTTAAATTGTTATCTGTTTTAGGTTTCAAAATCAGTTGTTTAGCTTTTTTTTTTTTAAAAATTTCAAAGACAGTATAAACTGTTTAAACTATCCATTTTCACAAGCCTTTTTCATTAAGCTCTTAAGTTTCAAAATAGTTTTCAAAAGTAGATTTAAATAGTTTGATAGGTGTAGATTAATAGTGTATAAGCTAATAGTCCCTAAGGATCTATTAGCTTATTAAAAGTTAAGCTCAAAGCTAGCAGTACTAACTGTTAAGTTAGTTCTGCTGAGCTTATTTAAGCATTATCCCTTATTAATTTTGCTTTCTTCTTTCTAAATTTAGCTTATTAGGATAATGTTAGTTTTAAGATTAGCTTATCACTCATTGCTTTCAGCTTATTGTTAAATTAGTCAGCTTAAAGTAGCTTTTAGTTTTAAAAATATTGAAAAAAGCCAAAAATATGCAAGTAGTGTAATCTGTTAAGTTTTCAGCTAATTTCTAGCTTATTTAGGGCTTTTCAATAAAAGTTGCTTTTATTAAAAATGCTTATTTTTAGCTTGTTAACAACTTTGCTTTTATAAGTTTTTGAAAAAAAAGGGAAAGTGGAAGTCGGGGGTGAGCAAGACTCGAACCCCCGACCTCAACACTCTCAACCTTTATAACACACACACTACCACTGCGCCCTTGGGTCTTTTTCATTAGACTCTTGCAACATTTATTCTTTATACTCATTTAGCTTTATAAGCTTAATAAGCTGTTATAGCTTATTTCACAGCTTATTTAATAAGCTGTGATCTCAAGCTTATTTTTCCCAGGTTTTAAGTAGTATAAGCTATTTTCTGTAATTTTTCTAGAATTTTTATAGTTCGTTTAGTATTTTTTTAAACATTTATTTTCATAAAAAACTTTAAAAAAATCATAAAAAATATAAATCTTTTTTAGAAAATTTTCTTTTATCATAAAGTTTATAGGAAAATTAGTTTTGCTTTCATAGGGTCTAATTCACAAAATTTCGTTTTTTAAAGAACGGGATTCGTTCCCGTTCCCGTTCTCGTTTTTTGTGTTTTACCGCTTATTTTAACTCCGTTTTTGTTCTAGTTTTCTTGAAACTTACTTTTTAGTCAAATAGTGTCCATTTAAAAAGAAAAATTTAAGATTAGGTTTATTTTTAGCAATTTAGGGTTTTTGACCTCCGTTTAGAGGTCCCGTTTTGCGTTTTTAGTTATATTTTGTTTTCCCGTTATTTGTCTTCATGCTTAATTGTTAGAATTTGCTAATTTTAATTTTTAAAAGTTGATAATCAAATCAACCTTTGTTTCTAATTCAAATCATTAACAAACCTTAAATTTCTAAAAATAAACCTAACTTATATTTTTACTTTTAAATGAACTTTATTTGACTAATAAGTAAGTTTAAAGAAAACTAGAACAAAAATTAGTTGAAATGAGCATAAAACACGAAAAACGAGAACGGGGACAAATCCCGTTCTTTAAAAATCAAAATTTTGCAAATTCGACCCTATGAAAGCAAAACTAATTTTCCTATGAACTTTATGACAAAAGAAAATTTTCTAAAAAAGATTTATATTTTTTTGATTATTTTTCTATTTTTTATGATTTTTTAAAGTTTTTAATGAAAATAAATGTTTAAAAATACTAAACGAACTATAAAAATTCTGAAAATATTACCGAAAAATAGCTTATACTAATGAAACTACGAAAAGAAGCTTTTTAAACACATCTTTTCAAAAAAAAGCACGAAATAAGCTGAAACAGCTTAATAGGCTTATAAGGGAAAACGTGTATAAAAGATAAATTGTGCATGTGTATAACGAAAAAGATCCAAGGGCGCATGTAGGTCTGTGTGTGTGTATAAAGTTTAGAGGGTGAGGGTCGGGGGTTCGAGTCTTGCTCACCCCCCGACTTCCAAGTTCCCTTTTTTTTATTTCAAAAAACTTATAAAAGCAAAGGTGTTAAGCACCTAAAATATGCATTTTTAATTACAGCAAACTTTATTACGAATAGCTTAAATAAGCTAAAAAATAACTGAAAACTTAACAGATACTACTTAGCTAATTTTTTTTGGCTTTTTCTTAAACTAAATAAGCTAGAAACCTTAATAAGCTAAAATTTAAGACTAAATAAGCTATAATAAGCTAAACCTAAACTAATGAGCTAAATAGAACTAAAAATAAGCAAATAATAAGCTAGAAAACTAAATAAGCCAAGTCTTAAAATCAATTACCAAACAGTCCTTAAAGACACTTTGATTAAAATTAAGCTAGCAAATAAGCACCCTATGAACTGCAACTTGACTTTTCTGAAAGAATAGCTCAAATGCTATAAGAAAATGCTTTTTAAAAGAGTTAAAAGCGAAAAGAGCTTATTAAAAAAAACTTGTGAAATAGGCTGTTACAGGAAGTGGGCTTTTTAAAACTAAAAAGCTAGGTCTCACTATTTTGCTTGCACACAGCTCAAATTAAGCTTATTTTCAAAACCAAAAACTATTCTAGAAAGCTTGTAATATCTAGAAGCTAAAAATGACAAGCTCCTATTTTACTGAAAAACTCTGTAAGTAATTGAAAATAAAGTTTAAAGGCACAAACTCTGAAAATTCTCTTCCAAGCACAAAAAATAAATATAGGTTAGAAGCACAAGAAGCTATAGAGAAGCGGAGTTTATGATACTATCAATCGAAAGATAGCTATAAATTTAATTCATAAAAACTAAACCTATAAGCTAAAAATCTAAATTTAGAAACTAAAAATGACTTACTACTGTTTTTGGTTTTTTAAGAATTTTTATGAAATTTAAAAGCTAATTGACCCTAGATATTAAGCTAGAAATTTAAAAGCTAGTTTTAAACCTAAATTACTAGTATGTAAACTAAAAGCCTATTGAATTTTAAAGGCTAAAAGCTACTTAAGCTAACTTGAATGTGATTAAAAAGAACTGCAGATAGGAACTGCAATAGACCCTATCTGATGCATGATCCGTCCAAACTACACCTTAAAATATATATAATATATAATAAAATATAGAATATATGTAGTAAGAATAGTCTAGAAACAGAATCAATAAAACCGAGAAGTAGTATAGAATTCTCCCGGGTCATTTATCCCCAACGAGGCTGTACTGGAGAATCGATACAGTCAAGATTTTTGAAATTTAAATTACACTACAAATTTAATAGCACAAACTAAAAACAATTTACTAGCACGAAATTTTAATACACGAAAATTAAAAAACGTGAGCTAAAATGATATTTAAATCTAAGGCACTACTTTTAACCTAACTTTATACCTAAAAATCACAAATTTAAAAAGAAAATTTTAGGAAAAAGAATTAGAATTTTTTAACTATTTTTGAATTTTTTATGAATTTTTAAAGAAAAATGAATTAACTAAAAATAAACTTTTTCTAAAAATTAAAACTAAAATTCTACTTTTATTTTTCAAAAATACTAGATTTAAAAAGAAAATTTTTACAAAAAGAATTATATTTTTCCAAACATTTTTCTATTTTCTATGAATTGTTTAAGAAAAAGAAATTGCTAAAAATCTATTTTAATTCCTAGAAAATACAAATTAAACTGGAAAAATAAGAAAAAATGGTTTTTAGCTACTTTAAATGTGCAGAAATTTAATGGAACAAAAATGCCCAATTTTTATAAACTAATTGATCCCTAATTTTGTCAATTAAAAACCTAACCCTAATTTTATAAAACTAAAATTAAAAATATAAATCCTATTTTATTTTTCCCCAAAAGACAGGGTAGAAAGTTCAAATAAGGAAAGTACAGGGTAGGCGGGGTAACTAGTTGAAATTTACACTCTAATGAAAACGTGTACCCTTTAACTATTGAAAAAGTACAAAATAGACCCTACGCTATGGCTTATTTTTGGCTTATTAAAAATTGAGATTCAGCTAAAACTCAAAACTACAAAGTTATAGAACAGCTTATTCTAAACAACTTTAATAAATGCACTTGCTACTTTTATCCACTGAATAAGCTAAAAACTTAAGCTTTTAAATCTGTTCACAGAAACAAGGGCTTAACTAGCTTTTTAACACTTTAGCTTATATCTAGCTTATTTCTAAATGAAAGTTAAAAACAAAAGAAGCTATATGGAGCTTAAGATGTGTACTAAAGATATCTAGAGAGAAATAAGCTAAGTATTAACAATTTTAATGAGAAATTTCCTATCTAAAAGTGCAAGGTTCAGGCTTAAACTGAGGCTAAGCTTTTTCTAATAAGCTATTAGGCTGAAATCTAAATCTTAGAAACTAATATTTTGGAAATAAGCTGTTCTATGAATGTTGAATGAACCTAGATATAAAGATTTTTATATGAACAACTAGAAAAGAAAATTCAAAAGAGATTAAGCTACAAATCTAGTTTGCTGCTAGACTACTTTTATAAGGAAAAATAAGCTATTCTAAAAAGCTTAAAATGAATTTTAAGAACTTATCTAGATTAAGCTAGTGGAGAACTATTAATGATCTTAATCCTAAGTTCTAATTCCTACTTTCAAATTCTAAAAAGTGTCTAAAAAATGGCAAGCAACAGCAGTATAAACTGCTGTTTGCTGATGCAATTGGCACAAAACTAAAGTGCAGGCTAAGGTTCAAGATTTAGAGCTTCTAAATCACTTCACCTAATGCATCTAAGTTTATATTGACAACACTTTGAACAATAGAAAGCTATAAAACACAAAATCCTAAGATCACTTGCTCAATAAACCTGTCCTGGTGCAAAGAAGAAGTTCTTACACTCTAAATTTTTGAATTCTTCTCACTAACTTTTAAAACTTACTTAAACCTTGATATTGTACCCTAACACAACTGAATGAAGAGTTTTGACAGGGTATTATTGACTTTAAAAGTCAAATCCACCTAAAACCAAACACTCCTTTACTTAAACTGTCAAAACTAAAATGACATTAAAATCTATTTTAACACTAAATCAGCTAAAACCTTTTATCTACTCTTACTTAATCTAACCTATTAAAACTAATTGACCACTAAAAACAACAGCTTATTAGTAGTAATAAGCTAATTACTCTCCTAGCTTAATAACACTAAATGACAGAATTAAAAGAGAAATTTAGACTACACAAATTTTAACTAATGAAAATTAAAACAGCTAGAGATAAAGCCTAAACAAACATGTTTGAAGAGAATTGAACAAGATTGAATAGGAATAAGCAAATGTCTTAAGCTAATATTAAGCTGAAATGAAATTTAAAGCATTGTAACCTTGAATTTTGTAGTCTCAGGCTACTAGGCTGCTCTTTCTGAATGAGCAGCCTTAATTCAAGTTCCTAACGGCTACCTTAGCCTCTAAACCAGCTTAAAAGCTTAATAAGCTTCTAAGAGCTTATTACCTCCTTGTTGCTTCCAAAATGAATCCAATGAACTCAAGTGATCATGATTTGATTTAAATTGGACAAAACTAGTAAGTAAATGACTTTTAACAAATTTTTAACTGAATTTGAGCTTATTAACAAGTATAAGCTCAAAAGAGCTTATGAGAGCTTATTGAGGTAAAAGTTCCTTAAAATTGAAATCAAAGAACAAAGAAACTTGAGAACTGAATTTTATTACTCAAAATGGTAAAGTACAAGCTAAAGGATACAAAGTACAAGTATTTAAAGCTGAATTTGAAAAACTCAAAAGAAAATGCTTAAAAATAAGAAAAATTACAAACTGAAAATCAAAAACTACTAACTAACTCTCCTGTTCATCCTTCTTCTTCTTTTATAGATGTCCAGTTTTTAAGGCTTTGTGCTAGTTGTGTTTCTTCTGTGAGAGCAAACAAATAACCAATCTGAGCCCTTCAAATTTCTTGGTCTCCAATCCATTTAATCTCGGCCTTTGATTCGGCTTTTGGTGCTAAAATTTACCCGGATTGCCAACATGGCATGGTATCATGTGATGGGGTTTTAGTGGAGGTAGGGAGAGGGGATTGTTCTTTGTGTATTAGGAGTTGCAGGGTAAAATGTTGGGGGTTGAGTGTTTTGGGGAGAGGGAAAAGGTAAACAGGTTTTTGGGTTTTGGATATGGCGGGAAATTGGTTATGACAGGGTTGGGGATAAGCAGGGGGTGTAGGGATAAGTGTTTGGTAAAATGGCAGCTTTGGTCCTTGATGTTGTTAAGTTTGATTGCATCCAAGGTCCTTGTGTTTAAAACCTTTTGGGGACTTGGCAAAACAAGTCCCCAAGGGTTATAACACCCTTTTCATCACACGTCCTTGGTGGTTATTACTTAAGAGACTTGGCAGTTTTGCCCCTTGTAATATAACTTTGGCATATTGGCAGTTTGGCCCTTCTCTTCTTTTCCTCTTAATTTCTTTTATAAATATAAGTTTAGGGATTTACAAGTCTAGTCCCTAAACTTATATTTCTTGACTTTTGGCTTCGGGGTTGACTTGGGTTGACTTTTTCAGGCTTTTTGTTTGACTGGACTTTGTCTTTTTCCTGCTTTTCCATTCCGTGTCCGGTTTTGTCGTTTTGGCTTCGTTTTTCGTCCTTTTCTTAGTTATTCGTTCCTGCACAACACAATTAGCAAAACAAGCGTATATTTGGCATTTTAAGTCCGTTTTTGGTTATTTTAGCTCGTTTTTAAAGGTAAAAGGTATGTGTAATTAAACACATACCAAGCGTACATTAGATCGAGGTTGCATGAATGTAAAGTAATCCATGCCCGGGAGAACTTAATCACCCGTTGTTAGGAACAACCGTCTTTTTGGCAACATGCTTTCCTCAATTTAAAAAATGGGTTGCAGTCTGAAATAACTGCAAGCCATAAAGACATGTTTTGAAAATTTTAAACTTCCGTTTGAGCTTCATTTAAAGACCCTTGTCATTGTTGAATGTCATTTCTAGGACCGTAAATGTTATCGATAAACGAAAGACATGTCTTGAAAATTTTAAAGTAAGTTAAATGTTTTTTTAATAGGAATATGTACATATTTACATAGGATACTTAAAGCAAATACGTTACTCATCCTGATCATCCTGAACACGTTTGAGTGTCTTTGGCTTCATACTCTTCATGCCAAGCCGCGGGAGAATGAATTGTTAAATCGTTCTATGATGCAGTTAGTTAGGCCTTCTTAGTGAATATATCCACAGTTGATACTCTTGTCTCACGATTACAACTCTACCACTCACTTTTCACTTGTTCTCTGATGAAATGATGTCGGATGTCGATGTGTTATAGACCTGGAGTGGATTCAAGTGCATTTGGACGTTGTTTGCAGAAGCAGAGAGCTATGCCTATTTGTTGTCATATTACAAAGGGATGTGATGTATGCAAAGCCATAATACGATATTGAGACCTCATCTAGTAGGATTTTTGGGCATACATCATTAGCATCTCAGACATCGCGATATATTTCAGCCTCTATAGACGGATGGAGTGCTAGTTTGCTTCTTTGATGACAGTTACTATTTTATCACCAAGGAACTGGAGCACTGCCAGATCGTGATTCTTCGAGTGTTTGACAACCCTGCATGATCTGCGTGATTTGCGTTATGCTGTTAGTGCTATGACGGGTGTGTCTTTCGGATTACCATAGAACCATTTTTATGGTTCCTGAAGTTACCAAAAGACCCAGTTTAACTGCTTCAGGTGCTTTTTAGTGGGCTTCCTTAGCTTTGATATCTAGCAATCATGCACACAGCAAAGACAGGTCAGGTCGAACTGGCTGTTGAGTTACATCAGGTATCCAATCTATACTGCGATATGAGTCTGGTCTAACAGGGGATCCCGGAGAGGTCCTCATTCAGTTTTGTTTTCGTCTCCTCCATGGGGAGTTGTTTTTCAGTGTTCACTGGTGTCACTTTTATGAAGATCAAATGTCTTTAAAAATCTCATTAGCTTTATTTAGATTGATTTATGAAAATGCCTCTAGGATTTCTGAGAAATTTGTAAGCCCAAGAAAAAGGATATTTGACCCATCATCGACATTTGAAATTTAGAGCTCATTTCATTAGAAAAACGGTCACAGTCATTGGGATCAGTCGAGGAAAATATTATATCATCAACATGTATTTGAACATGAAGAGTGTGTTTGCCTGTTTTCCGAATGAACAAGGTTGGATCGACTACACCTTGGAGATCCTTGTGCAAGAAGAGTGATAGACAAGAAACCTGATCAAAGTACTTAGTGTCATACCATGCCCATGGTGCCTGCTTTAACCCGTAAAGAGCTTTCTTCAGACGGTAGACATGATGTGGACGATCAGGGTCAACGAAGCCTTCAGTTTGGCTAACATAGACTACTTATTTAAGCTCGCCATTTAAGAATGCAGTTTTCACATCCATTTGATAAACTGTCATGTTTTTGTTGGCAACCTTTGAATCTGTTCATTTAGTTTCCCGATCACAAACAGTGAATCAAATGAAGGAGCATCCAAAGACGTCACTGGTTTTTTGTATCCAAAACGTTCTTTGAGATTTTGATATTTTAATTGTAAGTTGAAGTGTTCAACCTCAAGTTTGGAAAAATGTTTTATCATTGAGTCATGGTCATCATTTTGAATCTTGTTTCTCAGATTAAAATTTTCAGATTCAAGGTCGGCAATACGCTTTTGAGCAATAGTGAAAGCATCATGCATGTCAGAGAATCTAGACACATTTAATACAGAATCAGTTGTAGTATAAAACACATCTTTGGACAAGCATTCAGCAATTAAGTTCTCATTTGTGATGAGAAGGTTTTTCTGTTCAATCTTGCCACTCTTTAAATCTATCTCATTCTGGTCCACCTCGGCTTCCAAATTTTCAAAAACTGCTTTCATTGCCCTAACTTCAGTGACGAGAGATTTTTGAACTTTGTCAAAATGTTCTTTGAGTAGATTGAAAAATGGAATTACTTCGGTTAAGTAACACCGTTTTGTTTGTTTAAAACCCCTTTCCCATTCAGTTATGCATGTTGGTGTGATACGCTCTTTACAAGTTTTCTCAAAGTCCCAAAATAGTTGAGTAATTACATACAGGCCAATATTTACTTGACTTGTAGTTGGAAGCGTTCGAGGGACCAGATGGATAGGTGTATTGGGAGGATACACGGTCGCAGGTGGTAGGACAGGCAGGGGTGGGGCATTGGCCTTTAGCTCTTCGGCCTTTCGTTTTTCTAGATCTATTGACTAAAATACTTGCTCAGGTGTCAGTTGAGTCAGAGGGGTGAATGTTGCCATAAAATTTTCTTTTAAGTAATTAGGGGGTGTAATGTTAACCCTCTTTTCCACACAGGCAGAGTCATTCATTTTCGCATGCTGTTTATTTCTCGTAGTCTCTGCTAACTCTAGTTCTTCCTCAGACGATGAACATTTACCGCCACATGATGAGTCTTAAGAAGTTCTTCACCATCATAAAGTGTCGGTTAGGCCTTTTTGGCCTGTCTGAGGTGAAAAGGGTTCTGGGCACCTAGCGTAGTTTTAGTCCTTTGGTCATACACCTGATCAGGATTTAACATCATATGGACAGTTTGAATGGATTGATCTTTTAAGTGAAGCTTATTCTCAAGTTTATCGTTAAGGTGTTTCAGATTGGAAAAATCAGTCAGGAATTTGGACTCTTTCTGTTTGAACTCATGTTTCAAAGTCGTTACAGTTTCTTTAAATGTCTTGTTGTTTTCCATAGTTGAATTAAGTTGCAACTTGACAGAATGAAGTTCCTTTTTAAGATTTTCTTCCATTTTATTACGATTTTGAATAAGCATACGCATTTGATCATCCATTCGCTGTTCACGTTCAGTCAATTCAAACTTAGCACGTTGCTCATAAATGGCAACTTGTTCCTTGTAGATCTTAAGTTCAGTGGCTATTGGGTCATGAGGAACGAACGCATAATTATCAGACGACACACATACATCATTTAGAGTGGAAGATGCACAACTTGGTACAACAGAAATATTATCGACCGACAAATATTGTTCATATGGAATAACATTACTGTTACCCATATCGACACTAGTTGAGTCAATAACATTTGCCTGTTGTACTTCATTATGAATCTCATGTTCGTCCAGATTAGTAACACTATGATCAATAGCATTTTCCAGAATATGTACCTCAGATAAGATTGATGCATTAGATGGACCAGCTTGTGGATTTGCTGACCCGGCTGAGGACAAATTGGCCATGAATATAGACTGAGCAGTCGGTTCATCATCAACATCTGAATCAAAAGCGTCACATTCATCTGCCTGGAAGATGTTGTCCTCATTCAGAGCTAAGTCTTGGACTGGTTGATTATCCACATCTGCATCAAAGGTGTTGACCTGTTCACCAGCCAGAAAGAGTAGTTCCTCTTCATCCAGAACTGCACCATTCTCTTGGGCTTGCATCAGCAGCATCTTGTCCTTGAAGTAATCAGAATTCTATGGATGCTTCGGCTGAGTACAGTTCCACGCAATATTTCTAATCCCATTACAATTATAACACTTGACCGGTTTTCCTTGACCTGCATTTGCATTCCCAGCTCTATTATGTGCGCCCCCATTGCCTGCAGCACCATTTCCCCGAGCAAGATACCTCTGCATCTGATTATGATTCTGTCGCCCTTGAACATTCTGAACGACCACCCGACCATCTTGAATGGTTGCTTGATTTCGGGTGTTAGAAGAGGTTCAAAGTTGATTGTTCATCTAAGGAAGTGTAGCTCTAAATGATTGGGCAAGAAGTGCCATTTGCTTGGTTAGGTTGTCAAGTATTTCATCAGTTTGGGTGTATCCGGAATCAATTTGTGATGTTTTAGGGAATTGTGGATATTGTAGTGATTGATGATTTGTTGATGAAGAAGGATATTGATGAGATTGGATATGTGATGATTGGGCATGAGGTTGGACCGTTGAAACAAATGCAAGTTGATCATTGGTAGCAGGAGTGATTCTTTCAATAATCAGTCAATCTTATGCAGCATGCTTCTCATGTTGTTTTAGATATGCATACAGTTGTTCGTAATTTGTCTCTTTCAGACCTTTTTTGAGTTTAACGGCTGTCACAAACCTATCCCATTTAGGTGACATGTTGTTCACAAACTTGGAGTTCAGCTGAATATTAGGCATTGTCATTCTGATATTCCTCATGTCGTTGACCAGCTTGTGAAATCAAACATAGTACTCATTGATGTTTTCACCTGGAAGCATCTTGAACCGCTCAAATTCATCGTACAACTGTGATTCTCGGTCTTCTTTGGTGAGCTCAGAACCTGCAAGAAGCATTTTGACATTGTCCCAAATTGCTTTTGCTTCAATGTTATGATTGATGAGCTTGTATATATCTTTGGGTAATCCTTGAAGCACAATATTGGTTGCACGGACATCTGCATCGTATCGCTTCTTCTCCGTGTCACTTAGATCCTCATAGGTACGAGGCCTTTCTGGTCCAAGTAGAACACCTCCCTCAGGGGTAGTTCCAAGTGTATTCCTTGTGGTTCCAAGCTCAAATGGTCCTTGATCAATAGACTGGAGAATTAGCAATCCATTTTCCTTTCCTCTACAGTACAATCGGATTCGTTGTGACCATGATTCGTAATCAGTCCTATCGAGCATAGGAGGGCGGGTATCGGAACCGGCCGCTTGAATATCATCTGAGTTACTAGACATGATTGTTTGATTGATTGTATTATGATAGAAATGACCCTACGAAAGATTTTCTATTTTTCCTAAGTGAAGACTGATAAAATAAAATTTTCTAAAAAAGAAAAATATTTTTTTGATTTTTATTTAATTTATTATAATTAAAAAACAGTTTAAAAGAAAATAAATGATAAAAAAATATCAAACTATTATAAAAAATTATGAAAAGTTTAGGAAAAATAAGTTAAACTATAAAGATCCTATGAAAAATCTAAAACTGGAAAAATAGGTTATAAATAAGCTGTTATAAGCTAAAAACAGCTTATGGGCTTAATGAGCTAACAAGCCTCTAAAGAGCAATAATACACACTCACTACCCACCGGATAGAGTATTGTAACACAACGGTAGTCGAGTGTGTTATAAAAGTGTTGGGTTCTGGGGTTAGTCCGAGTTGCGAGTCTTTGCTCACTCGGGGCCTCCTCTAATCCCAACACTTTTATTTCTTATTTTTTTTACAACTTCTTGAAAAAGCTAAAAATAAGCAAATTTAAAAAAGGATAAGCACGAAATAAGCTAAAAGAAAGGGGCAGTATTAACTTTCAACACTTAAGCAAAAACAAGCCAAACTGTTAGCTAGTTTTTTGAGCACAATAAGCAACTAAATGACAAATAAGCTAAGATATGCCCTACACTACACCTATTAAGCAACTAAGAACAAAAATAAGCTAAGAATTTAAGACAGATAAGCTATAAAAAGTAAATAAGCAAAAAAAACTAATAAACACTTAGAATTTACTCTAAAAAGGCAAATAAGCTTATGTAAGCTCTAAACTAAAAACGATAAGCTAAAATGGGCTTAATCTACTCTAAAAAGCTAAGCTAATCCTACATAAGCAAAAACAACAAGCCAATAAGCTTCAATAAGCAAAAATTGCTTCAGCAGTACTAACTTGAAGTTAGTACTGTTAGGTGAAAAGCCCGAAAGGCCCTTTTTTAGCTTAAAAATAAGCTACCTAGAGGGATTTTTGGCTTACTGGCTTATAGGAGCTTAAAGAGCTACTTATAGGCTTTCTAAAAAAGCAAAATAAAACGAAGGTTGTACTATAAATAAGCAAGCGAAAGGGGTGAGAAAAACGGGTGCTAGCACCAGGGTACCTTTTTGGTTTTCTTTCAAGTAACAAATGGCAAAATACAGGCCTAATTATAAGCAATCAAATAAGCTCATATCTGAAAACTACGCTCAAACAGAGATTAGATTACCTACTAGAACACCTGTGGTAAGAAAATCAAACCCAAAACACACTCTAGCTTATCTTGATTAGCAATTGAAAAATGAACTTTTTGTTTTATGAACTTAGACTTGACAGGTTTTACTTAAAACACAAATGCAAATGCATACTTACTTCACTTCTCTACTACTGCATATAAGACTCAAAAGGACATATGTTTAACACAACAAAAAGTGTTTAATCAATTTATAAACAAATAAAGTCTGTATACACCTCTCAAATTCAATCAGGTATCAAGCCTATTAGCACAAAGATACCTTAAAATTGAATTCTAAATCTAACAACCTCTTTAAATACACCTTAATAACCACGCAAATTGACTAAGTTGAAAATGACTAAAGGACCCAACCCATTACCTTAACCATTCTTGACCTCATTTTGTGGGCATGACAACCAAACAACCCTTAAATTTAAAATTGCACTTTTTAAAGCTGTTTTAACGAGTTTTAGCAGGGTTTTGAAAAATAGTTTATAACAAAAGATTTGTTTCAAAAAACAACTAGTTTTAAGCAATATTAAGCAAACAGCAAACACAAATAAGCATTTAAATAAGCAAAAAGGAAATGAGCATTCTATAAGCAATAAAAGGCAGATTTACATACAACTTAAATGAAGGAATAAATAAGCATAAAACAAACACAAGCAAGCATAAAGAACTTAAATAAGCATACAATAAGCAGATGAATAGTAGAAATAAGCAAAATGTAAAAAGAGACTTACAAAGGGTCATATGTTTTTGACAAGTGAACAAGCTTTCAAAGCTTAAAATCCAATCCTAATGCTTACCATAAGCTCTAAAACCCTGGCCATCCACAATACACCATGCTCCATTATCCTTTGACAGATTTTTATGATTTTGAGTGGAAAAAGGACTAAAACACTATAAGCTATGATAAAGCTTATAAAGTCAAGTCATAAAAGCTTAAGGGACAGTATTGAGAGCTTATATGAGCTTTTTAAAACATCTTAATAACAAGTAAGCAAGGATTTAAAAACAGGACATTACTTAAAAATACCTCAAACTTTCATTAATACTTAAAAAAGATTACAAGACTTAAAAAAGTTACAATAAGCTGGTAAAACTAAATAAGCTGTAAATAAATATAAAGTAGATAAAAATTGATAAAAAAAGATGATGCCCTATTTATACTAAGACTATGAAGATTCTAGGTCTTCTTGTTGTGTTTGTTGTGTGAGAGAACTCAAATCTTCATCTC
>BQNB010008399.1:0-63745 GCA_026074375.1 Tanacetum coccineum
AATATAAAATTTAGTATAGGCTTTATTTTTCTTAAATTTCAGTTTTAGACCCGTTTTACCGGGTACGTTTTACCGTTTTTTTTCGTTTAGCATTCAAACGACCTCCGTTTTAGTTCTAGTTTTCTTTATTTTTCAAGTTAAGTTAATTAGAATTTAATATTTAGGTTTCCCGATACCTTATTCTGTTCCCCGTATTTAATTTAGATTTAATTTTAGGATTTCCCTATAACTAATACTGTTCCAAAAGTGGACTAGCAGTACTAGCAGTACTAACTTAGAGTTAGTACTGTTAGTGTTAGTCCACTTTTGGAGCAGTATTAACTTCACACTAACAGTACTAACTCCAAGTTAGTACTGCTAGTTCATTTTTAGAACAGCATTAACTTAACACTACCAGTACTAACTCTAAGTTAGTACTGCTAGTTCATTTTCTTGGATTTCAAAGGTAGCAGTACTAACTAACACTAACAGTACTAACTTTAGCCTAGCAGTACTAACTCCAAGTTAGTACTGGTAGTTAATACTGGTAGTATTGTTGTTAGTACTGTTGTGTTTCTCTTGTTTAATTTAGCTTAATTGCATGCTTAATTTGCCTATTTAGATTTAGATTAGCTTATTTGTGCCTTAGTGTAAAAGTTTTTAGTAGCTTTCATGCTTGTTCTCGTTTATGTTTTTGTTTATTTTTATATACACTTGCTTATCAGTGTTAGTTCCAAATCATAACCTCATCCTTGTCATATTCAAACTCCAATCATCATTCGTGACTCGATATTCCATCTCTAGCCTCGTTGGGACATAACGACCCGGGAACACTCTATACTGCTTTCCGGTTTTCTTGATCTCACGGATTCTCATCCTTGAATTTATTTATATCATATATATATACGTTTTAAGGAGTAAGTTTCACCAGATCACATACACTAGTGAGTTTGTCAAAAAATTGATTTCGAAGCAAAACCCCAATTTTATTTTTAAATCACTCATGTTTGGAACATAATAAAACTGTTGTTATGCATTATTAATACAACTTAAAAACGTTTTCAAATACATGCATAATGATCTCATGAACAAAATTCGAGATACATAATTCATATGTATTTTTTGACATGTTTGGATGAGCAAAATCAAATTAAGGAGCGTTTGGGTTAACTCTTAAGATTTTATTTTTAGGTCGAGTTAATCGGTACTCCACATTTGTTGCATATAGGCACACACTAGGCACAAACTTAAAATATCAATACAAGTATAAGAAATTAAAATATGATTTTGGTTGTTTTATTTTAGGTGACAATGCCTCGAATTACCGGACTAGATCATCAAAAGACCCGAAACTACATTCCACTCATATCAAATGAATTTAATCAACCCTTACAAAACACAATTGCAAGTCTTGAAAAATGATACTTTCATGAGGGTAGGTTTGTAAGTCAAAATTTTAAAAATATGAGTCATATTCGTGCAAAATTTGAATCAATTGGTTTTGATTGTTTGTTGAACATAAATGAACAAATTATTCCTCGTTTTGTTCTCGAGTTCTATAGTCAACTAACTTTTGACTATAACTTTTGACATAAACGAACAAATTGTTCTTCGTTTTGTTGTGTCCATCTTCCCTGAGTTAGCAATTGATCACTACCTCTCACATGATCGAGTCATGCATCCACTTGCTCCTCATTAAGAGCGAAATACGTGATCGGATCATGGAAAGAAAAGACCTCGTGAATCAAATGCTAGCTCCTCTTCCACCAATCTAAATCATCCATCCTCATCTCATCTGTTGGATGACATTGTTGATGTAAATGATGAAGAATCATTTCATTCCAGGTCTTCCTCTCCTTCTCAAACCGTTTCTTCTTCATCCAACATTGTCCCTAGAGTCTGTTAAAATCCTCCTCATGAAAGTCATGACTTGAACAGCTATCTCTCCAAAACTATAAATCTTCAAACTCAACAACGAGATGCTTACCGGGAAGGGTTAAAGTCAATTGGATAAGCTCTCAAGGACATGAAGAGTGGGAAATGAAAGTAAACGTGTTTGCAATACTCTTGGAGATCTTTATTTATATCTATATTTGTCAAAGTACATTATACTATGACTTTTTAGTTCATTTATTAGGGCTAGAACACTAAATGATGATTTCATACGACTTGGATGATCTTTTTAATTTTATCATCCTATCAATGTTTTATTATATGAATGTGACATGCGTATAATACTACAATATGCTAAATGACTTGTATGTTAGTTTAGGACCATCAATTATTGCTTAAATTAGTTTATTCTTGAATTTGGTAGATGCTGAAATCATTCGACTTAAGAAAGGGAAAACTGGAAAATTTTGCTTTTTCTAGAAAATGGCCCCCATAAATATCCAACGGCCCCCCGATGTATTTAGGACCGCCTGATAATATGGGACCGCCGACAGGGGGAACGAAATTTTTGAGTTTGCCTATTTTTCTGTGTCTTTGACCCTCCCACCTATAGCCTCAAGCTGACACTTCCCTGTTTAGCTAAACCATCTTTTGCATCTTCTTTTATCCAAACCATGCTTTGCCATTCTATCTTATCTTTCCCATTATTTAAATCACCTAATTCTCATACTTCACCACCATCTTTATCCTCTTCATCCTCCTCTCCTTCATCATCAATGTCTTGCTCAAACCATCATTCCAACTTCTCTAGAAAACCAAGAATGTCGGTAAGACAAGTTTGGAAGCGCAAGACATCCACTCCAAAATCATTATCTACCTTACAAAATGAATCACCTCCATTTCCTCCACAAGTCCATCCTCAATCTCCTTCACCACCATCCTACTATCCTCTAAGAGATCAAATGATCAACTCACTTCACAATTTCTCCACCATTCTTGATACACAAAATAACCCATCCAATGCCTACACTCATACACCACCTTCACCACCACTATAACCAATATATCCACCCTTTCATGGTCAAGTTGAATTTCACTTAAGTTTTTGTCATTGTTGCCGATATTCTAGAAACCAATTCCATTCCTTGAGAAATGAAATCAACTTCATTCACTTTCTTCTCATCCGTCTCATACCTCAAATTCACACTCCTTCTAACCATGCTTCACCAACCTCACCCTTTTCTCTCTTTAGTTAATCATTCTCACATGATTAATCTACTTTAATAATCGACCATCTATCTTTTGATTATGGCATCTACTATGATTTAAGAATCTATTAGTCTAAGCTCTATGCCTTAATATGTTTTTACTCTATCTTGTAATGATCATACCACTACGGTATTGATCTATTATGTGTTGAATGAAATTACTTTGTGGTTGAATTGCATGTATTTCTATGGTGTTATGTTTAAAGGATATTTGTCTTGCACTTGTACTTCTAACTTTATTTTGTAGCAAACAATTTTTGTAAGATCGATCCCTTGGTGCCCCAAACGAGGGGGAGCATACATCAAGGGGGAGTCTTGATATCATCGACTTCTTTTTTTCTACAACTACTCGACGATCATCCTTTTTGAATTCGACAAAAAGGGGGAGAAATGGAACGAAACTCAATAATAATTTCAAACTTTTAATTTTATACAAAATGAGTTTATATTTTGTCATCATCAAAAAGGGGGAGATTGTTAATAAAAATAATATCTAAAAACGTTATTTTTATTTTTTGACCTCTCAACGTTTTGATAATAACAAAATGTAAAAACGTTTACAAATTATTAATCATAAAATTCCATTTCTAAGATTAATCACTTAAGGTATGAACAAATAAATCATTAAGCATTATTAGTGATCAAGAAAAATATTTTTTCTTAATAATTACATTTTCACAAAAGTTTTTTACAAAATAAAAATACATAAATATTTCTTAAAATAAAAGAAAATGGTTTATTTAAATAATAAAATTTGAATCTAGTTTCCCCCCCATAATAGAAGCTTCTATACAAGATACAACCTTCCCCATAAAAAGACAAAAATAGAAGCGTAGTATACTAGGCGGCCCCCCTATAGGGACGGCGGCCCCCAGATATAAATGGGACCGCCGGGACCGCCCTAGATGACCGTTGGAAATCCTGTCTATAAACACTGCACTATTTTTGGTAGAAAAACATTCCTCTTTGCACGAATTATTCTGATAACTTTTCTCTCTAAAAACCTTCTTTATCTCTCTAAATCTGTAACACCCCCAAATTGGGTCGCAGCGGAATAAGGGTCCGGGGCGTGTTACTTCATAGATCAATAACACAAGATATATATAGTAACGTCTAAAAGTCATTTTAAATTACCGATACATTGGACTTTATCATAATAATTTGATAAAAAATGCCTGAAGCTTTACCTTGTTCCTGATTATTATTACAAAGATACTGGTTTACTTAACTTGAGTTTCACAATACATAATACCAAACATATCTTTGGCATGGACTTCCCAAATAATAATCACCAATGTATCCTTGCACCTTATGCTTATTGATCTCCTGAAAAACATTGCTTTAAAACGTCTCATACATTAATGTTGTGTAGTTCAGTAGTTTGATAAATCATATATGCAGGACCGCAAGACTTTGGCCAGTGATAATTGCAACACAGGCAGAATCACAAAATCTAGATTATCTTTTTTCCGAAGATCTTGACACTGAGCTCGACGTTCTTTATTGCTAATAATTCTGTATTGCAATTTCTGCCCCGATTTGATGTTCAAACCCAAAAACATCTTAAATTTACATGCTTACAGTTGTTCCTCGGTGATAGCTAGTCACACGACGGGGAGGTCGTTTCCCTAATAGATCCTATTCATACATTCACGCTCACATAATGTTATTAACATAAACTACATCTTTGCAATTGACTAGTTTCATGATAAGGGGCTAAACTTGGGTTATCGCTACTTAGGCATATCATGTTATTAATGCTTGCGTACCATTTATAATAACAATGCATGTTTCACACCCTTAAGTTTAAATAATTGAATATAGTAAAAATATGGGGCTTGAAATCACCTTGAGTACTGTTAGTCCTAATATCATGTATAAACGTCACGCATAAAGTTTTGTGCAACCTTATTTAAAATTAAGGTCGTATATGTTCGAGGTTTTATCCTTCTTTATTATTAACATTGTATATAATATTATAGTTGTTACATCGTACACTATACGTTCGGGCTATCATAAATTTACGAGGTCATTGACATGACGTTCGAGGTGTTAGGACTCTTTAAATAGTAAATCCAATATACTCGTGCGATCGCCATTCGAAGAGGCCTCATTATAATATCTCCCTAGTAATATAGATATTTGATAACCATGAATATTTACTATATAGATCAATCACGACTAATCGTTTTGTAAATTATATTCTTAAAGTGAAAACGTTATAATTACTTTTTGTTAAAAATGACCTAATTTGGTCGTTTTAAGTCCGTTGATCGCGTTTCTTTCGTCCAGTTGTCGTAGTAATGAAGAGTGATCAAGATTTTATTTTTTCATGTTTTAAGATTCTGGTTGTGAATAGTCAATTTTACTGTTCACAACAGCTAGTTTTCGTTTTTTAGTTTTAATTAGAGTATACTTGTAATCGTAATAACGTATTCATTTTTAATCACGATTTTTAGTGATTCTTCTCGAGTTGCCATTTTCGTTATTAAAGATGTATGTATTTTATTAAAGTGAATCCAACAGATGAATAGTGCTTTTTACTGTGCTTTGTTTATATAATTACTTTTATTAAACATTTAATTATCGTATAACGTCGTAAGTTTATTCGTTATAGTTCTGTTTTTAGCGATTCTTTCGAGTACGATCTCGTAATTAAAAGTTATATCAGATTTTCGATGTTTTATAATTTGTTTCTGTAATGATAGAAATTTTTAAAAATAGTTTTATAAAAGTATTTGTAAGTAAACATCGTTTTAACGTCTCTTGCGTATAAATGGTTTTTCGAGTTTCTTTTATTTGGAATCGTCATATGGGTATTTATTTTGATAAATTTGTCCAACCTACTATAAGAAGTTCGAAACAAAACAGCCCTTTAAACATTTTATGTATACTTTTAGTCATAACCTTTTTATATAAACCTTAAAAACCCTATTTTTTATAATACATGTTTATACTTAAACCACTTTGTTATAATATTTTACATCCATTTTTCCATGTTTTATATACACCATATGGACATAAGTATAGTCGCATAGAGGAAATACACATTAGTGAAAAACTCATTTTTCCATATTAAAAAGGTCCTGAGTGGTGATTTAGACCATAATTTACATATAACACATAATAATCATGATATATTAAAAAGCATGAAGGGGATATATTAAGAAGACACTTGCGGATGTCGGATGAGTTGTGAATTAAGTGTTTAACAGTGTTTAGGGACTCTAAAACCAAGCTTGCAAGATTATAACACCTTGATTAGGTTTGAAACACTAATATTTCCTTTTCTTCATTATTACTTGCCAAATGCTGATCCTAGGTTGAAAACAATTTTGTGTGGTCTTAGGATTGATGTGTATAGGGCTTGTATTGATTGTAGAATATTTTTGTTTTGACTTGTTTGTTTGGCTTTTTATATAGCCGTGGCTTATGGCTTAAAATGGGAGAATAGAAAATGAGTTTCATTAGTAATAAGAGTTTGTTACTGCACTTTTACACAATGACATGTATTTATATGAAAAGGTGAGGAGATTATTTATTAGTGGCATTAGTTTGTCTAGAAAGTCACAGGGGGGGGGGTCTTTCTTGTCGTGCATTTAAGAAGGGACATAGGGGAGGGAAACTAGGACTTAATGGCCTATTGTTTATGTGTTCCCTAATGGGCAGCATCCCATGAAATACATGGGTTAATGTTTTCTATGTTTATTTCCTTTATGTATTTTAACGTTACTTGTGTATTTATTATTTATCCAGTAAGTGTATGTAAAGTTTTATAGAATGTAAACGGTGTAGTGTTTATATAAAGTATTCTTTGTTATGTCTTGGTTTTGTGTACAAGTAATATTGGATTTCTTGTAATTAATATGAGACGTGTATACAATTTTACATTTGCATTAATGGTTTATTAACTTCGTCATTGTATTTAAACGTAGGTATTTGTTGAAGCGTACGTTTATTGTTAGGAGTTTACGGATAACACTAATTGTCATTTTTAACGCGTATACGTAAACACTTTACGTATCCGATTTATTATTTGTGTTATGGTGTATTAATTATCCTCAATAATATTTTACATTAACCCCTTGTTTGTCTGTATACAATATTATTTGCTTGATGAAAGTTGTAGTTATTAATGATTATTTCGTGCTTACGCGATTGTACTTAACGATTTCAGTTTAATATCAACGCGGATACATTATCTAATATTATTTTTAATTGGGTTTTTTGCATCGTAGTACATTGTTCACTTAATTAATGGGGGGTGTTATAGTCTCCCCCGGTTAGGTGAGCCTTGTCCTCAAGGCTTAAGACGCAGAAAGAGACGATGGAGCGGTATTTCGAGATCATGTTGTGGGTTTTTCGTCTGGATATTGATCATCGCGTTAACTCAGTTATACTCTATACTTAGTGGGTGTGCAATCGTCCATTGATCTTTTGGGATTTCGCGATTTACGAGTTACTTCTGTTGTTTTACTTCTCGTTCTGTGAATTCTCTAGTGGTTCCTCGACAAATTCTGTAGCTTTGTGCTTCATTAATGATTGTCCATCCTACGGATTGGATAAGGGTTAGTCGGCATGGGTAAACATTATTTATTGGGGGACTAGTGATTTGTATTTGTTCTCTGGAGTTGCTCTTCAGGGATTGCGCGAGCTTGTTGGCATTTCGCCTTCCAGGGGTTTGTACCTGGTTTGGTGCATACATATAACTGGAGTTGTATTGTACCTCAGTTGGCATATACATTCCAACCCCTTACTAAGGCGTACCGGGTGGCGCTTCTCGTTGTCTACCTTCCGCACTCTTGCTCCTTAGGCTGAGGCGGCTAATCTGCAGTGCGACACGGATGTGATTCTGGAGGCGAGTGCTGCCTTTGCTCGGGTTCGGGTGGTGGGGATATGGGGGATAGGGTTTGTGGTCGGGTACAGTGGTGGGGTGAGGCTACATTAGGCAGGACAGTTCTATTCTTTGGGGTTATGAAAGGCGCAGTCCTAGATTGGGAGGAGATGGGGGAGGAGGGTGGAGTGAGGGGGTGAGTGGGGGGGGAGGGGGGGGGGGAGGGGGGGGGGGGATAGGGTGGGTGGGCGAATGGGGGCGGGGCTGGTGGGGCCGGGCCATGCTTCGCATAGGCACTGGTCGATGCCGGGGGATGGGGAGGGGGAGGGGAGGGGGGGCGGGGGGGGGGTTGGGAGGTGGGGGGGGGGGCGCTGTGGGGGGGGGACGGAATAACTACGCGGAGGGGTGGGGGGGCGGAGGGTAGAGTGGGGAGGCCGGCGAGGCGGGGGTCGCGGCGGGAGGCGCGCCTACGGAGGGGAGAGACGCGTACGCCCGCGCGGTGGCACCCGGGCTCGCGTTGCGGGACCGGGTGGGGGGGGGAGGGCTCGGGGGGACTGGAGGGGGCGACGGGTGGGTCCACCGCCGGTCCAGCCCGACCGGGTCGAGCGCGGGCAGTCGCGCGCGGTCGCGCGTGGGAGGGGGGGGCGGTGGGGATCGTGGCTGCAGCGCGGGGCCTGTCACGGGGGTCGGCATGGGGACGCCCCGCCGCAGGGGGGGGGGGTAGAGGGGGGGGCGGGTCTGGGACGCGGGGGAAGGGGGAGGGGGGAGGGGGGGGGGGGGGGGCACCAATGGGGGGCCCGTTGGGGCGGGGGGGGTGGCGGCGTCGAGCGGGGGAGTGGGACGGTGACGCGTGGATGCTGAGGCTGGACGGGGCGTCGTGGGGGCGCGGGTCGGGGCCACTCGGGCGTCGAGCGAAGAGGCGGGCGTGCAGAGGCGGGGGATGGCTGGGGGGGGGGCGGCGGGGGGGGGTGAAGGGGGGAGGGGGGGGGAGGTGGGGAGGCGCGCCGTGTGGCGGTGGGAGCCGGAGCCGCGGGAGGGGGGTGGGAAAGGGGGGGGGGTGGTCGGCAACAAGGGCCGGGGGGGTCGGAGGGGGGGTGGGGGGGCGGCGGCCGGGGGGGGAGGGTGGGGCCTGGGGGGGGGGGCGGGGCGGGGGGGGCGAGTAGGGGAAGTGAGGGGAAGGGAGTCGGGTGCGACAAGGAGTGGGGGGCGGGCACCGGCGGGCCGCAGCCGGGGGGGGAGGGAGGGGGCCGGGGGTGGGCCCGTGCGACGATGGAGGGGGGGCGGGGGCGGGGGCGTGGTGGGGGGGGGTGAGGGGGGCGGGGGGCGGGGGGAGGGGGGGGGGGGGGGGGCAGGGGGTGTGAGGGTGGAGGGAGGATGGGACGGGGTGCGGCCAGGAGGGGGGCGGGGGCGGCGGGCGTGGGGGAGGGGGGCGCCGGGGAGGGGGGCGCGCGGGCTGAGGGGGGCGGGGGGGGAGGAAAAGGCGCGGCGGGGGCGGGAGGGGGGGGGGGTGGGAGGCGTTGGAAGGGGCAGGGGGAGGGGCATCCGGGGGGGGAGGGCCGGGCAAGGGCTGGCGGGGTGCGGCAGCGGAGTGATGGTGCGGGGGGGGGGGGGGGCGCGCCGGGGGGGAGCGGGTGTATGAGGGGGGGGGAGCCGGGGGGGGGAGGGGTGGGGGGGGGGGGGGGGGAGGGGGTCGGCGCGGCGCGGGGCCGTCGCCGGCGGGCGAGGGGTGCGAGGGGAGAGGGGGGGGGGAGGGAGGGGGGGCGGGGCGCGGTGCGCGGCGAGGAGAGGTAGGCCGGGGGGGCGGTGGATGGAGGGCAGGATGCGCGGGCGAAGCGGGCGGGGGGAGGCGGGTCGCAGCGGGTGAGCGGGGGGGGATGTGCCGGTGGGGCGGATCGAGGAGGGCGAGGGGCCGCTCAGACGGAGGGGGGTGCACCCCCCGGCACGGGGTGGGATACGGTCATGTGCAGGGAGTCAGGGAAGGGGCGGCGAGAAGGCGGGATATGCCCAGGCATCAGGATGGGGGCGGGGGGGGGGGGGGGGGGGAGGGGGGGGTGGGCGGTGGGGAGCGGGGAGGGGCAGCGGTGGGGGGAGTGGGGGGGGAGAGGAGGTGGGGGAGGACGGGGGGGGGGGGGGGGTAGGGGGGGGGGGCGACGGAGGTGACAGAACTGGGCCAGTGGGCGGAGGGGGGGCGGGGCGCTCCGCCGGGGCGCCTGGGGGGTGAGGGGGATGGGGGACAAGGGGGGGGGGGGGGGGGGGGTCCAGGCGGCGGGGGGAGGGGTGCGGCTGTGGCGGGGGGGGGGGGGGAGAGTCGGACTGGGCGGGGGGTGCAGGGCCCGGACTCGGGGGGAGGAAGCGGGGGCCACTGTGCGGCCTGAGGGAGGGGGGGACGGGGGCGTGGGTGTGGGGGAGGCGGGGGGGGGGGGGGGTCACTCCGCCCAGGGGGGGGGGGGGGAGGGGGGGAAAGGCCAGGGGGGCGGGGCGGCCGACGGAGGGGGGGTGGGGCCGGGGGAGAGGGTGAGGGGAGGCTCGTCTGGGGGGGGGGTCAGACGGGGCGGGGGGCGTAGGACAGGGCGGGGCGGGAAGGATGTTGCAAGAGGGGGAGGGGGTAGCGGGGGGGGGGGGGGGTGCGGGGGGGCGGGGTAGGCCGGGGTGGGGGGGCGGGGAGGGACCACGCGAGGGTACGGGGGGGGGGGACCGAGCTGTCGGGGGAGCGCAGGAGGGGGGGGGGGGGAGGAGGGGGGGGCGTGCCAGCGGGGAGGGGGGGGGGGCTTGGGGGGAGGGGGGGGGGGTTCTTCGGTGGGGGATTCGGGGCGTGCGGTCTAGGGGGGGGGGAGGCGGGTGGGGGGCGAGGGGGACAGGCTTACGCGGGGGGAGGGGAAGGAGCGGGTGGGGGGTGGGGGCACGAGCGAGACGGGGGCGCGAGCCCGGGGGGCGGGGCGGGGGGGGGGGCTTCGCGACAGGGGGGGGGGGGGGGGGGCGGGGCGGGGGAGGGCTGTGGGCGGGGGGCCGGATGGGGAGGGGGGGGAGCGAGGGGGGAGACGGGGGGTCCAGGGGGGGCGCCGCGGGGGGGGCGGGGGGGGAGGGCGCGGGGGGGTGAGGGGAGGGGGGGGGGCGGGCTGGGAGGGGGGCAGGGGGCAGGCCATGCGGCGGGCGGGGCGAGCGCGGCGGTCGAGGGCGGGCGGGGGTTGAGTGGGGGGGTATCGGGGGGGGGGTTTAGTGGGGCGGGGGGGGGGATTAGGGGGGTGCGGGGGACGTGTAGCGGGGAGCGGGGGGGTCGGGGGTGGAGGCGCGGTAGGCGGAGGACGGGAGGACGGGGAGCGGTGCGAGGGGACGGGGGGCGGGGACCGAGCGCACCGGGGGGGGGCGGGGAGTCGGGCGAAGGGTGGGGCGGAGGGGGGGGGTCGGGGGCGGGGAGTGGGGGGGATGTGGGGCGGCGGTTGCGGCGGGGTGAGTGGGGGGGCGATGCGGGGGGGGGGTGGGGGGGGCGCGGGGGGGGGGGGGGGGTCTCGGGGAAGGCCCGGGGGCGGGCGTATGGACGCCGGGGGGGAGGCGGGTGGGAAAGCGGGGTAGGGAAGGTGGGCGGCGGGCGGGGAAGGGGAAGCGGTGGGCGGGGTCGGGGGCGGGGGGGGAGGGGTCGGGTGCGTCGAGGGGCGGCGGTAGGGGGTGGGCAATGGGGAGAGGGCGGGGGGAATGGCGGGTGGGGGCTCGGGCGGGGGGGGGACGGGGGGGGGGGGGTGGGGTGGTGCGGGCGGGGGGGCAGGGGCGGGGGGGGAGGGGGGGGTGGGAGGGGGGGGGAGGCGGGGGTTCGGGAGGGCGGGTTTCGGGATAGCGGGTGGGGTGGGGGGGGGGGGGGAGGGGGGGGGGCTACGGGGGGGGGGGGGGATGGGGGGGGGGGGGGGGCCGTGGGGGGGGGGGGGCTGGGGGGTGGGGGGCGGGGGGGGCGGGTGGGCGGGGGGGGCGGGAGGGGGGGAGGGGAGTCGGGTGGGGGGGGGGCGGGGAGGAGGGGTCGAAGAGAGGGGGTCGCGGGACGGTCGGAGCGGTGGCAGGGGGGGTGTGGGGGGGGGGGGGCCGGGACGGGGGGGGGTGCGAGGGGCGGGTGGGGGGGGACGGGGCGGGGCTGGGGGGGGAGTTGGGGCGGGGAGGAGGGGGGGGGGGGGCTGGGAGGGGGGGGGGGGGGGGCGGGGAGGGGGGACGGGCAGGGGGGGGGGTGGGGGGGGGGGTGAAGGTGGGGGGGGGGGGGGGGGGGGGGGGGGGGGGGCGGGTTAGGGGGGGCGCAGGCGGGGGGGTGGGCGGAAGAGAGGAGAGGGAGGGGGGGGAGGCGGGGGGTATGGGGGTGGGGGCGGGGGGGGGGGAAGAGGGTTAGCGGGGGGGGGGGGGGACAAAGGGGGGTGGGGAGGGCGGGGGGGTGGCTGGTTGGGGGCGGGGGGGGGGGGTCGGGAGCGGGGGGGGAGGGAGGCGCCGCCGGGGGGGGAGGAGTGGAGGGGGGGAGCGGGGGGAGCAGGGGAGGAGGGGGGGGGGGGGGGGAGGGGGGGGAGGCAACGGGGGGGGGGACGGGTGGGCTGGGGGAAGGGCGGGGGGGGGGGGGGGTGGACGGACGAGGGGGGGCAGGCGGGGGGGGACCTGGGGGCTGGGGGGGGGGCAGGGAGAGGGGGGTGGGGGGGGAGTTGCAGGGGTCGGTCTACGGGGGGTGGGGAATGCGGGGGGGGGGGGGGGGGTGGGGACCGGGGGGAGCGAAGGCGGGGGGGGGGGGGGGGTACGGGGTGGGGGGGCCTGACGGGGTCGGGGCGGGGCGGGAGAGGGCAGTGGGGCGGGGGGGGGGGGAGGGGGTGGCGGTGGGGACAGGGGGGTAGGGTGGCGGGGGAGGGGTGGGGGGGGGGGGCTCGGGGCGGGGGGGAGGGGGCGGGGGGGGGGGCGGGAAGCGGGCTGAGGTCGGGGGTGGGCGGTGGGCGGGGGTGGAGGGCGGGTGAGGGCGCGGGGGGGGCGGGGAGATGCGGGCGGGGGGGGGGGGGGGGGGGGGGTGCAGGGGGGGGGGTGGGCCCGGGGGGTGGGTTGGGGTAGTGAGAGTGTAGGGCGGAAGGTGGGGGGGGGGTGGAAACTCCCGGGCGGCCCCAAGCGGGAGAGCACGGGTCAGGGGGGGGTGGCGGTGGGGGAGGGCGGCGGGGGGGTAGCGTGCGAAGGGGAGGAGGGTGAGTGGGGGGGGGGGGGGGTCGGGGGGGAGGGGGGGGGGGGGTGGGGGTGGGGTCAGGGGGGGGGCGGGGGTGGCGGGGAGGAAGGGGTAGGGCGTGGGGGGGAGGCGTGTGCCGGTGGGGGGGGGGGATGGTGCTATGTGCGAGCAGGGTGGGGGGGCGGGTCGGGGGCGCCCGCCGGCCGGGCGGAGGGGAGGGTGGGGAGGGTGTGCCGGCGGAAGGGGGGTGGGTGCAGGTGGGGTGGGGAAGGGGGATTGAGGGGGGAGTCGAGGCGGGGTAAGGGGGGGGGGGTGGTCTGAGGTTGGGCAAAGGGCGGGGGGGGGCGCGCGGGGGGGGGGCTCGGGGGGGGCGGTAGCTCGTACGAGGGGCGGACGGGGGGGGTGGAGGGTGGGGGGGGGGGGGGGGGTAAAGGGGGGGGCGGGGGCGGGGGCGCCGGGGTGGGGGTAGTTGAGGCGCCGAGGGGAGGGGGGGGGGAGGGGGGGGGGGGGGGGGGGGGGGAGGGGTGGGGGGGGGAAGTGGGTGGGGGCTGGGGGAAATGGGACCGGGCGGGCAGGGGGGTGGGGTGGGAGGTCCGGGGGGGGGGGGGGGTAGGGGCCGGCCGTGGGGGGGTGGCGGTGTGGGGGGTGGCCCCTATGGCGGTGGGGGGGGGGGATGGGGGGCTGGGCGGGGTGACTGGAGGGGGGGGGGGGGCTGGTGGCGGGAAGGCGGGGGGGGGGGGTGGGGTAGGGGGCGGGGTGGGGGGGGGGGGCGTGGGGGGGTGGGGGGGGGGGGAGGACGGGGCGACGGTTGCGGTCGGGGGACCA
This sequence comes from Tanacetum coccineum, assembly GCA_026074375.1. Lineage (NCBI taxonomy): Eukaryota > Viridiplantae > Streptophyta > Magnoliopsida > Asterales > Asteraceae > Tanacetum > Tanacetum coccineum. The sequence goes on from BQNB010008399.1 coordinate 13,964, forward strand.
CGGGGGGGTTGATTTCTGGGAAGGCGGGCGGGGGGGGGGGCGGGGAGGGTGAGGCGTAGTGGGGGGGACACGGGAGGGGGAGGGCGCCGGCCAAGGACGGGAGGGGTCCAGGTGGAGGGGGGGATGGGGGGGGGGGGGGGGCGGGAGGGGCGGCAGGGGAGGACTGGGAGGGGCCTGGGGGAGACATGCAAGGGGGGGGAGGGGGGGGGGGGGGGGGGGTGGGGGGGGGGGGCGCTAGTGTTGGTAGGAGGCGGGTGCGGGGGGGGGGGGGAGCTGGGGGGGGGTTGTGAACGGCGGGGTGGCGGCCGAGGAGGGCGGATGGAGGGGAGGGTAGGGGGGGTAGGGGGGGGGGGTCTGCGGGGTGGGGGGGTGGGTAGGGCGGGGGGGGGGGGCCAGAAAGAGGGGGGGGGGGGCGGGTGGGGTGACGCGGGGGGGGGTGGGGGGTGTGGACGGGGGGGGAGCGGGGGAGTGTGCGGGGGGGCGTGGGAGGGTGGGGTGCGAGGGGTGACGGTGTGCTGGGAGAGGTGGGGACGAGGGGGGGTGGGGGGGAACGGGATGGGGGAAAGGGGGGGGAGGGGGGAGGGGGAATGGGAGCGGTGGTTAGGCGGGGAGGGGGCCGGTGCGGGTCGCCGCCAGGGGGGGCGGCCCGGGCGACGAAGGGATGGGGTGGGGGGGGGGGGGGGGGGTGGCGGGGGGGTGGCGGGGGCGCGCGGAGCGGGACCGCCGAATCGGGGGCGGGGACGTGGGAGTGAGAGGGGGTAGGGGGGGGGGGGGGAGTCGGGGGGTGGGGGGAGGTGGGAGGTGTGTGGTAGGGAGGAGGAGAGGAGGAGGGGAGGTGGGTGCGGGGGGAAGGGGCGAGAGAGGCGGAGGGGGAGCTGGTGAGCGGCGGGGGGGGTGAGGTGGTCGGGCAAAGCGGCTGGTCGAGGGGGGGTGTGGGGGGGGGGGGGGGTGGTGTGACGGGGGTGCGAGGAGGGGAGGGGGCGTGGGCCAGAGGGGGCCCCGGGGGGGGGTGGCCGTGGGGCGGGGGCCGCGGAGAGTGGTCGGGGGGCGGGGGGCCCGGCGGGGGGGGGGGGAGGGCGGGCGGCCTGGGGGGGGGTGGGTGGGGTGGGGGCAGGAAGGGGCGATGGTGCGGGGCGGGGGGGGGGCGGGGTGAGGGGTCCGGGGGCCTAGAGGGTTGGGGAAGGAAGGAGGGGAGCGGGGTGTGGGGGGGGGACGTGGGCCGAGCCGCGGGGGGGGGGGGGGGGTGGGGGGGGTGGGAAGGGCGGAGCGCGGGGAGGTGGGGGGGGACGGGGGGTGGGGTGGGGGGGGGGGGGAGGGGGGGGCAGGGGGAAGCCGGGGGGGGGGTTTGGGTGGTGGGTGGGGTGGCCGGCGGGGGGGTGGGTGTGGGGGGCTGGTGCTGGCGGCGGGGATGTTTCGTGTGTGGTGGGTTGGCGGTTTTTGTTTGTCGGCCAGGTTTTCTTATTCTTTTTGTTGGGTCTGTTTTTTTCTTTTTTTTTTTATTTTTTTTTTTTTTCTTTTTTTTTTTATCTTCTTACTCTTTGTTATGTTTTTTTTTTTTAATATTTTATTTTTTTTTTTTTTTTCTTTTTATATGAGATTAATCGACTAATGCAATGGTGTAACCCACCCCTTCCAAAGTCGATTGAGCAAGCACAGATCATATCTGAGAGTTTGGATGGGTTCCTCTAGCTTTTTGCCAGTCTGTTTTTGGATGGTACGCGGTCTCAATATACATTCATTTCCAAAATTAGTACCAAAGAGTTCTGAAGTTGACCTCCAGTAATTTGATGCGAATCTCGGGTCGCGATTCACACAAATGATTAAAACAGGTAATTCAAGTCTCGTAACCACTCCCTTAAGGTACATTCTTGCATGTGTATCCAACAGGTCTCAGTCTCTCTCATCGGTGTGAAGATCGGCTTACGTAGTGAGTCGGTCAACGATACACCCAAATTATGTCTTAGCCTTGAGATGTTTTAGGAAGACTTCGTGACATTATCTCCATAGTGTTGTTGTCCTGACGGTCCATTAGTGTATTCTGGGGTTGTATCTAACAATCATGTTGGCTTTGAGTTAGGCCTTGTACTTAGCACAAGTCAAACACGTGCTAACTTATAGTGGCTCTTGTAGGACTTTCTTGTTGGGCCACCAATATACGCTTCTTTTATGTCTTGGTTACATTTTGTCGGAACCTGGATGAATAGGAGTATTTTGATTTGTAGGATTCGTGCATGATTACTGTCGCAATTCTACCATAACAAGGTATAACCTGATCTGCCATTGAGCTCAGGGTTCGTCCGCACGTAGTTCCAAACTTTTGTTACTCTTTGCGCTTCTGGAATATTTTGCATTTTTAGTCTACATTCCACCACAACGTCTGCACTCTTATTGTTCTCGTGGTTTGCGATTCAGTCTGAGCATTTAAGTATCTGTTTGGAAGTTCCAAGCTTATTAGTGATGACTAAGGCTCGGACTCTTAATGGTGGTTCTCGTTCTTTCCTGCTCAAAGCATCAGCAACGACATTTGCTTTCCCCGAGTGATAACGAATATCGCAATCGTAATCACTTAGCAACTCTAACCATCGGCGTTGCCTCATGTTCAACTCTTTTTGATCTAAAATGTGTTGTAAACTCTTGTGATCGGTAAACACACTGTACAAGTGGTTCCATATAATACTTATTGTCTCAATTCTTGTAGAGCAAACACCACTGCCACCAAGTTTAATATGAGTTGTATAGTATTCACATGTATCTTCAACTGGCGTAAGCACGATAGAAATACCTTTTTTCTCTTCTGCATCAACACAGCGGCCCAAACCCAACTTTGTAAGCGTCGCAGTATTCTGGATGTATATCATTCGGATTCCTTCAGTAATGCAAGATTGGGGCACTGCACAACTTTTTGCTTCAAAGTTAAAAAAGCTGCGTCTTGGGTTTCACCAACATCAAACTTGACCTTCTTTTGAGTAAGCTTAGTCATTGGTTTGGCGATCTTTGAAAACCCTTACAAAGAATCTTCGGTAATTCCCAGCAAGACATATAATTGACGTATCTCCGTTGGTGTCTTAGGAGATATGTATATCTTTAATGGATTCAACCTTGGCTGGATCCACTTTGAATTCACTTCTCTTATTCAGTCAACGTGTCGAGGACTGTACTTTGGGATCCAATAATTTACATTTGGTAAACTGGGCATACAACCACTCCTCTTCTTAAGAAATTCTAAGTGATTTGCGTAATGTGTTATTTTACTGTCTTTCTTGTTCGTCGAATATATCAGGATATCGTCAATAAAGACAATCTCGAATTTTTCTTAGATATGGTTGCATACACGATTCATAAAATGGCCATGTATACCGGCAGGTGCGTTGTTCAAACAAAACGGCATAACTTGAAATTCGTAATGGTCATATAAGTAGTTCTGAATGGCAGTCTTCGGATGTTCTTCTTCTCAAACCGCTTTTGGTGATAACCTGACATTAGGTTGATTTTTGAGTAGACACTCGACTTGAGCTGATCAATAAATCTCTCAATTTTGGGAAGTGGGGATAACGGTTCTTCATGTCAGTTTATTCATATTCCGGTAATCTAATACACATACGGAATGATCCATCCTTCTTCTTGACAATAAACTTAGACGGAGCTCCCCAAGTGAGGGACCAATTTTTTTTTAGGTTTTATATAGTCTTTGTCAGATAAGGCTCTTTCAGTTTCTTTTAATTAGACTAACTCTTTCATTTCGGATGGCGCCAATCGATAAGGTGCCGTGGCTACGGGTGCAGCACAGGTACCTAAATCAATTTGTAACTTCCACTTGTCGAGTCAGAGGTATGACCTGGCAAGTCTTCAGGAAAATACTTCAAGAAAGTCTTGAACTATTTGTACGTCCTCAAGTAGTCTTCTCCGACTTGTCTTTAACCTCTTTTGCAGTGATATGTGCCAAAAAGATAGGAAATCCTTTTTCCATGTACTTCTGCGCTTTAGTGCACGAAATGATGTTTAATCGTGTCACATTTCCCTGGTTACTTCCGTCACCGTGTATGATTAAGGTTTTATTTCTCCAGGGGATGCGAACAATCTTCTCGGCACACACAATGACCACTTGGTACTTCGCCAACCAATCCATACCGATTATAGCATCAATACTACCAAGTTCTATAGCATTAAGTTTATGTTGAATTGGTGGTTTAGGATAGTTTAATGTCCAACCCTTATGGATAGTATTTACCATATCTATTTCTCCCGTCAGGCTAGTTTATAACATCATATATTGATCTAGGGTAGATGGCGTGTATGTTAATTTGGAGCTAAATGTAGTAGACACTACAACTTTCGATCAGGCACCTCGTATCAAATAAGATATAAGCATAGCGGTTGTTTAGAAGGAACGTACCCGCAACGACGTTGTCTGGGTTTGCCCCCGCATTTCCAACCACATACACCTTCGTTGGAGCCCTGTCATTCCCAGCTTGATTACCACGGTCATTGTTTCTCAGTCTTGGGCAGTTTCTTTTAAAATGTCCTTGAGCTCCGCACTCATAGCAATCGTTGCCCTTCTGATTATTGTTGTTGTTGTTGTTGTTGCGGTTGTTGTTGTTATTGTTGTTGTTGGTGTTTGCAGGTCGGCTTCTACAATCTTGGGTCAGATGGCCAACCCATCTTGCAGTTATTGCACCTAGGTGGACAAGGACCTTCATGATTGTAATTACACTTCGAACACAGAGATTTAGACCCGGCGTATGCTTTCCTGCCACTATTGCCTGCAGTGTAAGCCTGGCTTGTGTTCTGCCTCTTATTCTGCTGTTGTTGGTTTTGATTTTTCTTGGAAAGATCATCATACTTTCTTTTCCTTTATGCCTGACGTTCAGCATAGGCATGGGTCTTTTCATCCATCAGCTCAGTTGTAAACTCGATAGCCTCTTGCATAGTTTTTGGCTTTGATGCCTTTACACTGCCATGTATCATATCGGGCAAGCCACCAATATATTTTTCAATCTTGTCTATCTCTTCTGGGAACATCCTGGAACACATCAAAGCTAGTTGCTGAAATCATCGAATATAGGCCACCACATCGGTGCCCTTGACCTTAAGATTCCACATCTCAGTCTCAATTTTCTTGATCTCACCCCTCGGGCAGTACTTATCAGTCATCATTTTCTTCAGAGTTGCCCATGGCATGGCATGAGCTGCTTTAGGAGTAGTGGTCTTAACATGGGCATTCCACCATGTAAGAGCATCATCTTGTAGAGTGCAAGTCGTGAATTTGACTTGACTAGCTGCTGTGCAATTGCTAATGCTAAACACAGACTCCATTTTCTCAAACCATCGAGTGAGTCCGACAACTCCCTCAGTGCCTTGATGTCCAAAGGGTTTGATTTCAAGATTTTCAGAGAGAGCATTCGCGAGCAGTTTGGGCTGGCCTTGGTCCTGAACCATTGCTATTGTAGCCATTCCTAATCCTGCTTGCTTCTGCTTCAGTCAATGCAGCAGCAACTCCTTGGTTAATTAAGGCCTGAAGTTGTGCCTCAGTAACAATTGTGGTGGGTGTTGCATTTGGGGTTGGTGTGACTGGAGTTGACCTTGTGGTTCTCTTTGGTGCCATTTTCTTCAATCACAAGAAAATACAATACCCGTTAGATTTTAATACCATCATTAAACGTGACATAAACTTATGCATATAAATAAATTAAGATCACAGTGACTTTACTACCAAAACAAGATCGACACTAACTTAATAACATCCATTCCATATTTCATATGGATATATACATGATCTGTTTGGTACATAATGTTTTCCTTCGCTAGGTTACAAAATGAAAATCAACTATAGAGCCCACTAGCCGAGAGTTTCCGTATTCTTAGTGGAATATACAGGATAGCTAATCAGAAATAAAGGATCTCATACAGGATAGCTAATCCAAAAACAAAAGAGCTATACCGCCTGCTAGCCTGGGGAGTAACCATAAACTTAACTGACTGGTTATAGTAGATACAATACATAACCCCCAGTCTAGTGAACTACTACCAGTGTCCTCCATAGCGTCAACGCGTGCTCCAGACCTCTAGGACCTGGGTAAGCATGATTATAACTGAACTGCCAAATCATCTGTCAAGCCATGTCGGTGCCATCGTGGCGATGTACCTTAGTTCTAATACTGTAACGGTGCCGATAAGCGCCCTGCTAGTGAGCTTCTAGGACCTGGCAAAGGCCTGATGGGTCTCCATACTCTTCGCTGGAAGCAAGTCTCTCTCTATCAATACCTCTATCTCAGATTCTCAAAGTGCATGATCCTTCTGGGCATCGGGATTGTCGTGTAGTGAAACTCCGAACTCTCTTCTACTGCGATCATATACCTGGTTACTGTACATCCTGTTGGACATCTCTAAGGCGGTTCTCCTTCCACTTCTTTATATCTCAAATCCTGGTCTCTTAGTGTCTACAAGTTGTAATCGACTCTATGGGACATAGTGGGTCCTGGGCTGTCTTGCAGTAGCAGCAACAGAACCTCTTTCTATATCACACCCGGTCTGGGAGTAGTAAGTAGTAGTTCTTCTGAGCCGGTGGGTCAGCCTCGGGAATATTAGCTCGCGGCTAGTGTGGTGCAGGTAGAGGTTATAGTGTAACACGGTGGGGCACCTGATGGGTGTTGTGGAATGATAGAGGATGATGCTACCTCTTCTTTATCAATCCTCGAGTGCTATAAGGACTTAGGGGTGCAAATACGTGGAGATAAAAAGGTATGGTGGTTGTAGAGGTGAGAGTGCATCATCCTCAGGTGGTACTAAGTCCTTCAGATTGCTAAGGTTACCTGGTATGTATAATGTTCTATGATACTCAGATCCATGGGATCAGGTTATAATTTGGTGAACATGGTGCTTACGTCCAACAACGGTTTGAGGCAGCCTCCTCGAGAAGGATACTCAGAGTTGATTACTCCATGATTAGTGCATCAGTGTGAAAGAAAGTATAGGTAACGGATTGATCAGCTGACTGACTACTGGTGACCGCAGATACAAAACATATGAGTATATTTTATATTTAGGCTATTATTGTATTATACGGTAATGTATTATAACAATGTTATCAATTTATTGAATGCATCTAGTCAACTAAATAATGCAAACAACTTGTGTCCCTTAAAATAATTCCACATTTGTATGTATGTAATGTTTGATATTATATGGTTTTTGGTCCTGCAAAACATTTGTAACTGGTTCTCTATAACCTTGCTCTTGATACCAATCTCTAACACCCCCATTTGGGTCGCAGCGGATAAGGGTCACGGGGCAGGGTTACTTCTTAGATCTATAACACTAGATAATATATAGAACGACCAAAAAGTTGTTTAAAACCGATACATTGGATTTACATATATTTATACAAAAAGCCGGGAAAGCTTTCAACTTTGTTCTTTATTATTATTACCAAAGTACTGGTTTACAAATCTACATGTGTTTCCCTAAATTATAATAAATAAACCATATCTTTAGCATACTTCCAAAATACAAATCACCAATGTATCCTTGGCACGTATGCTTTATGATCCACCACCCTGATAAATCATTGATTTAAAAACGTCACAATAAAGTTGGTGATTTTTAGGTTTGATAATTCATAATATGAGGACGGCAAGACTTTTACGTGAAATACTGCAATCACTTGAAAGACATCAACAAAACTAGATTACATTATTACTAAGCTCATGACATGAAGCTTGACGATATTTATTGCAAAGAATAATGTATTGCAATTTCTGCACGATTAGTGTTCAACCCGAAAACTCCTAATTTGCTTGCTATACGTGTGTTCACGGTGGTCAGATAGTCACTCCGAACGGGAGGTCTTTTCCCCAAATAAGATTATTCTTATCATTCGCGCTCAATAATGTTAATTATACAAATACATCTATGCATTTGATAGTTCATGATAAGGGGCTCAACTTGGGTTATCGCTACTTAGGCAATAATGTAATCAAATATTTGCCAGTCATATTTATAAAACAAAGAATAAACATGTTTCCTCCACAAGTTTATAATATCATTGAATTCATAAAAATTAGGGGGCTATGAACTCATGAGTACGAATAGACCAAAATATCTCAGAATAACGTAAAGACATAACGTTTAGATGAAAACTATTTAAATGTTAGGGCGTATATGTTCCGTGTCACTTTATTAATTAACATTGAATATATATTATTGTTGTTACCCTTCGTTCTATCGTTCGGGAATATACATAATTTATGAGGTCTTGGAAATGACGTTCGAGGAGTTAGGACACTTTAATCGTAATTATCAAACAACTCGTTGATACGCATCCGATGAGGCCCTATTTTGAAACTCACTAGTAATATTGCACTTGATTCACCATGAAATATTATTTATAGATCAATCACCGGACTAATTGTTTTAGTAATAATATTCATAAGTGAAATAGTTTATATTTTACTATTGTAAAAATGACATTATTTGGTCGTTTTAGTCCGTTGCTTGCGTTTCCTTACGTCATCGTTGGAGTAGTAAGACGGTGTTCTAGATTTTATTTTTTCAAGTTTTTTAGTGTATGGTACGCGCGAATTAGTTTTTTTTTATGTTCAAATTCAGCTATGGTTATTCGTTTTTAGTTTTATTTAGCGTAGATTTGTAATTCGTAATAACTTTTAATCCGATTTTAGTAATTCCTTCGAGTGCGTTGTCGTTATTAAATGAATAGTATTTATTTTTTAAAGTTAATCCAATGTTGAATAGTGATTTTTAATGTTCATTCGTTTATAAAAGTTCCTTTGATATAACTTTTTAATTATCGTATACGTCGTAGTTTATTCGTTATATGTTCCGTTTTTAGCGATTCTTTCAGAGTACGATCTCGTATATTATATAAGTTATTTCTTATTTTAATGTTTAATACTTAGGTAGTTTCGTACATGATTTGTAACTCTTTATAAAATAGTTATAAATGTAATTTTATAGTTCGTTAACTCGTAATTAACGTATCTTTTTCGTTTTAATTCTAGGTTTTTAGTTCTAGGATCATTTGGAATCAGTCTTATAGGCGGATTATTTTTATAACATTGTCTACCATATGTAAGAAGGTTAGAACCAAACAGCACTTTAAAATCTCATTATACACTTGTATGTCCCACCCCACGAATAACACCGTTTGCATGTAACTATTAAACCCTAAATTAATACATTAACACTTGTTATACTAATAAACCATATGTTATCCTTACTTTTACATCCATTTTTCTCTCATTGTATATATATAAACCATAATGACATAGAATAGTGCTATAAAATTCTATAACAGACATTAGTGAAAACTCATTTTATCTATATTAAAAGTACTGAGTGGTGATTTAGCCATAATGTGAAAATATAACACATAAATTCCATTGATAATAAATGCATGAAGAGTAAGAAGACACTTATGGATGACGTTGAAGATGTGAAATAAGTGTTAAACCCGTGTTTAGACCTCTAAAGCACGCAAGATTGCAAGTTATAACCCTTATGATTAGGTTGAAACACCTCTAATCTTTCCCTTTGCTCATTAATCCTTGATATTGATGATCCAAGCTTGAAAACACTTTAGTGTGTCTTGTAGGATTGTGTGTATAGGCTTGAATGGATTGTATAAAAAATTTCTATGGATTGTTTGGTTAGCTTATTCAAGCCGTGGGCTTATGGCTTAAAAGAAAGAAAGAAAATGAGTTTCATAAGTAAAAAGATGTATGAAACTTCACATACACATGCATGTATTTATATGAAAAGGTTATGAGATATTTCTAGTGGCTAAGTTTGACTAGAAAGGGACAAGGCGGGAATACAAGGTCTTAAGGCTAAATGTTTTGTGTTTCCCCCTAATGTTATTCAGTCCCATGAAATCTTGGGTGGATGTGTTCTAGTTATTTTTTCATTTTTTGTAATTATGTTTACTTGTGTATTTATAAAAGAAAGTGTAAGTAAAGTTTTATATATGGTATAAAGTGTAGTTTTATATAAAAAGTATACTTTGTAAAGTCTTGGTGTTTTGTAAGTATTTGTTATCTTTGTTGATTTCATTATGATACGTGTATAAATATAGTCCATATGCATAAAGTTTTATTACTTCGATTATTGTATCATCCAACGTGGTTTTGTTGATAGCGTTAGTTAATTTTTAAGGGTTTCTGGGAAAAACCTAATTGTCATTATCGCGAAAGTAAACCTTTCATGTTATCCGGATAAAATAACTTGTGTCATGTTTATATTTTACTCATAAAATAATTACTTATCACCTAGTTTTGATGTAATCTATTATTTGCTTGATGCCAGTTTTGTTACTGGTTTTTTCTTGCTTTAGCGATTTAATATTAACGATTTTCATATAAACAAACCGTACAATACAAAAAAAATTAAATAGCGATTTTTCATATGTATTACTCTGTCTTAATAACACGGGGTTGTTATAAAATATCTTGATCTATAACATCACTCGATCATGTTTCTAGTGATATAATTCATCTCTTCCTTCTCATTCTTCTTTTCAAGTGCAAGAGAAGAACATTCGTATTCGTCAAAAAATGAATTATTATTTAGTGATCTCTCCTCTCTTATTCTATGTCCCTAATCTCTATTGTAATTATCTTGTGTATTCGTGTGATTTGAATTGTGTGTAAATCCGATAGTGTAGATCTTGTGATTGTGTATTGCTTGTGAAGTGTTAGATTGGTTCTAGCTTAGATTAGGACTCGACATTTAGCTTAGTTCTTAAACATCATAAGCGAAGCTTTTTGTAATTGGTTTTCTTGCCTAAAGGGAGCTTGTTAGACTTAGTGTAATTATCGAGTAGGATACTCAGGGAGTGGAGTATGGCGAAGAGGTTCTTCGTAGCCGAACCACTATAAAATCTTAGTGTCTTGGTTTGATTGTTCCTTTCCTTATCTCTTTATATTATTGTCAATCTTATTTAGCTTTAGTTTAGATTGTTATATTGTTGGTTCATATTGTTGATTGGTTAAACATACAACTCAAATCTAAGTATTCTAAAAGCAAACTTTTAAAACGCAAAATGAATCTTTAAACTATTCAACCCCCCCCCCCTTCTAGTTTCCATAAAAAAATTATAAAAACCCAGAAAGTGCGTCGCATTTCCTATGAAGTGCGACGCACTTTGACTTGAAAAATAAGGCATGAAGGTTAAAGTACTGTCCTAAACATGTCTATTGACCACCTAATCTTTCTAACACATGATAATGAAGTCGGTTCTTCTTCTTCATGTCTAAAAAGAGCCTGAATTACCAAAAATGTGGAAGAATATTTGATGGGGTGTGTGTTTCATAAATTCTTGTTGTAGGGGAATTGTAATATGACACTTAAGAACAAGTTTAACACCAGCCTAGCTGGAAACCTATCAAAAAAATTTACTCTCCTTTCATTGTATATTGGAATGTTTTGAACACCCTTGGTTGTGATAATGTTATTGAAAATATGTTAGAGGTTAGGGTGAACGAAATGGGAAGCAATGAAGTACTATTTACATCCGAGGCACGGAAATGTGCTTCTGATATTAATGAGCCAATTTACACAGGATGTTAGGAATTATGTTTTCTTGACTTAGTACTGTTTGTGATAGTTAGTTAGTACTGCCAGTACATCTATTAGTACTGGTAGTAGAGTTAGTATTGTTAGTAGTAAGTTGGTACTGCTAGCATATATTAGTTAGTACTGTTAGGAGATATGCATGAGTTATATTAGAAATAGATATGCATTATCTCTTCACACGGTTTGTAAGCCCATTAGGGTTTCCTTGTTATATAAAAGGAACCCTATGGCACTAGTTAGATATACAAGTTTCAAAAATATTCATAGTTAGTATTATGTAACCTAGCAGATTAATAGTAATCAAAGTTCTATTTTATTTATTGTTCTTCTTGGCAGTATAAGTTAGTTTCCGCATTACTTATTTGTTTCATAGTATTGTGTCTATTGTAGTTAGTTTGGATATATCAGATTGGATACCTACACTTAACAGGCATAGAAAGATCTATTCAGATTGGGATCAAACAAGTGGTATCAGTGCTTGTTGAGAATCTTCTAAGTAGTAGAACCAAACAGATATGTTATAAACCTTTAACTTTTAGATCTTTTCATGCAGGAAAAGATAAACATCATGATGAAATGCTTACATTACCTCTCCAGCTTCCACCAACACATTCAAAGCCCCTCACACTATGTATAACCATTAAACTCCCATCTATTTATACAAAACGGTGGTATGAATATGGGCCTTATAATTGGAACATGTACTTGGGGGCATACAGGTCTATATATATGGGTATTCATACAAAAAGCAATTGGTCTTATTAAAGTCTAACAGATACTAATGGACAAATAAGGTTTTTTCCTCATAATAGTGCTGAAGAGGATTTGGCATAGAGAGAGAGAGAAAAAAGTAGGGATACCTTGTTCATGTCTATACCAGAAGAACATTTAGCAAATGTCACAAATTGATTGTTGCTAAGAGATGTGGGAAGCTTATCAATCCAGATTTGGTGGAGAATGTGATTCTATAGTAGAGCATAAATACATTCTAAGCAACATTTGAAATCTTTTCTATTCCAAATCAGAAGGAATTGCTTAAGGTTTGACAGGATTTAGAGTCTTCTGTGTCATAAATTGAGATTCATGGGGCATGCGCTCCACTGATGTGCAATAGAAGTACTCTTAGGTCTTTGCATGCTTCCTGGTCCCAAGTATCCTTGATTATGAGGACCAAGCCATGAGTAGACAGTCTTAGTTTTAATGATCTCTACAACAATCTTAGAGTATTTGAGCTTGATGTTAAAAGGCGTCTTCTCGGATCATTTCTTGTACTCATGAAGGTAGCCTTTGTTTCTTCTATGCACTGCAGTACGTATGTTATTTAGTACTGATTATGGTGTTTCTACTACTTCTGGCCATAACTTACAAAAGGAAGGCTCTTCATCATACACTGATGAACTCATATACTATTTATTTGCTAATCAATCAAGTGGTCCACAATTGGATCATGAGGATCTTGAACAGGTTGATGAGTTTGATTTAGAAGAGATGGATTTGAAATGGCAAATGGCCATTATTTCTATGAGATTGAAGAAGTCTTTACAAGAAGACTAGGAGATAAGCTTAGTTTGATGCCAAGGAAACAAGTTGGATTTTACAAGACTTAATGTTAAGTACTTCATTTGCCATATCACAAGGACACTTGCTAAAGGCGTGTAGTCAAAAAGGTTAATCTAAAATTGTAGAAGGAGAGATGCAGGGAACACTGGATATAAAGCAAAAGAAAATAGGAGGAGACCTAGAAAACAGGAGGAACCTAAATCTTTGGTAACTCTTGATGGGGATGGTGTTGATTCAACTGGTCATGCAGAAGATGAGCAAAAGAACTTTGCTTTGATGGCTTACAACAATTCAGGCTCGGACACTAAGGTAACATCTTGTTCAAAAGAATGTGTGGAATCTTATGCTAAGCTTAAGAAATTATATGATGAACACAATGAATAACTTGGTGATGCTAGTATAGAAATTCAAGCCTATACTCAAGCTTTTAAAAAGGTAGAAGCTCAATTGGTATGTTATCAGAAAAATCAACTTATTTATGAAGAAAAAATTAGGTTTATGAAAATTGATTTAGATGATAAAACTAATGTGCTCATATATCATAAGAAACTATTAGCAGAAGCTGTAAAAGAAAAGGAAGAATTAAAAACCAAACTTGAAAATTTTCAAAGTTCTTCTCAAGGCCTTAGTAAACTGCTAAATAGTTAGATGAGTGCTAAGGACAAATCTGGGCTTGGGTATGGAGATCACATACATGAAGGTGTTTCAAGTTATGAAAATGAAGTTCTTGAAAGTGTATTTGACAGTAGGTCTAGTGATGTAGAAGATAGTCCTGTTAATGATAGATTTGCAAAAGTTGAAGGAATGCATGCAGTTCCCCCTCTAATTGACAAGAATCTACATGCCTCCTAAATCTAATTTTGGAATAGATTAGTCAAAGTTTACATATGGTCCAAAGCAGTCTAAAACTAGTGAATCTGATGCTAAAACTAGTGATTTTGCTTCTTGTGAATCTAATTCTAGTGTAGAAATACTTAAATCTGTGTCTAAACCAGCTGTAAATGAACCCAAAGCTGTCAATAAACCTAAAGTTTGGTCTGATGCTCCTATCATTAAGGAGTATGAGTCAGACGACAATGATGATGAATATATGATTAAACCTTCAAAGGAACAGGAAAAACGTAGTTTTGCTTTTATTAATACTGTTAAGCATGTAAAAACTCCTAGGGAAACTGTTAAACAACAAAAGACATGTAGTCCGAGTCCTAAAGATGACAAGAGAGATAGGAATGGTTTAATGTCTAAAAAGCTGGGTTTGGGATATGGGTTTACTAGAAAGGCATGTTTTGTATGTGGCAGTTTTGATCATCTTATTAGAGATTGTAATTTCCATAAGAAAAGAATGGCTAAACATGTTGAATTAAACAAGTAGAAGGGTAAGGGTATTGGTCAAGAGGAGAATAGACCAGCGTGGAACAATGTGCAAAGATTGAATCACCAAAACAAGTTTGTTCCAAAAGCAGTACTAACTAAAACTGGCAGATTTCCAGTTAATGCTGCTAGACAAAATCTTTCTAGTCAAGCAGCAGCAACTAGTACTGCTAGGAAAGTTAATACTGCTAGACCCATTGTGAATGAAATCAGACCAAGAAATAAATTTTATAAGTCTCATTCACCTATCAGAAAGCCATTTAACAGAAGAACAACACCAAAATTAAATTCTACAAATCATAAAGTAAATACTGTTAGACACAAAACAGTTAGTGTTGTTAGGGGCAATGGGGAAACTGTTGTTAAGGCCTTAGAAGGTTGTATTTGGAGATCCAAAAGACATTACTAGAACAAAGTTTCCAAATACAATAGTGGATCAAACTCTAGTAAAAAGGTTAATTTTAAAGATCTACTAGGCAGACCCAAGTCAGCAATGGCTTGGGTCCCTAAGAGAAACTAATTTCTCTTATTTGATGTGCAGTATGATCTACACAAAGCTTTAAAGAACAAAGGAATTGTTGACAATGGATGTTTCAGGCACATGCTGGGAACAAAGCCTGCCTTGTTGAATATCAAGACTATAATGGTGGCCTTGTTGCTTTTGGAGGAAGTAAAGGTCAAATAACTGGTAAAGGTAAAATAATAACTGGAAAGTTATATTTTGAGGATGTGTACTTTGTGAAAGAACTAAAGAAATTTAATCTCTTTTCTATGTCACAAATGTGTGACAAGAAGAACAAAGTTCTCTTCACAGACTCTGAATGTCTTGTGATGTCTCCTGACTTTAAGTTGCCTAATGAAAATCAAGTATTACTTAGAGTCCCCAGACAAAACAATATGTATAGCTTCAACTTAGAGAACATTGTTCCTACTAGAGATTTAGCTTATTTGATTGCAAAGGCAATAATTGATGAATCTAACAAATGGCATAGGAGGCTAGGTCATGCAAATTTTAAAAATTTAAACAAACTTGTAAAGGGAAACCTTGTAAGAGGTTTACCTTCAAAGATTTTTCAAAATGACCACACTCGTGTTGCTTGTCAGAAAGGAAAGCAACACAAGGCCTCCTATAAGGCCAAAGTAGTGAGCTCTATTAGTCAGCCCTTACAACTTTTACATATGGACTTATTTGGACCCACATCTGTAAGGAGCATAAACCATAAGACTTATTGCCTTGTTATCACTGATGATTTAGCAGGTTTAGTTGGGTGTTCTTTTAATGAACTAAGGATGAAACTAGTGGAATCCTTAAGGACTTTCTAAGACAAATTGAGAACCAATTAAATCAAAATGTTAAAACTATTAGATGTGATAATGGTACAAAATTCAAAAACAGGGACATTATTGAATTCTGTAGGTCAAAAGGGATCAAGAAGGAATATAGTAATGCCAAAACTCTACAAAAAAATGGAATTGCTGAGAGGAAGAACAGGACCCTAATTGAGGCTGCTAGAACAATGCTAGCAGATTCATTTTTACCTAACACTTTTTGGGCTGAAGCAGTTAGTACTGCTTGTTATGTCTTTAATAGGGTTTTGGAACTCAGCAGTGTCCTAAACAGTCAATAATGTCAGTCAAATCAAAGCCACTGTTAGTGGACGGACTGTATTGATCTCAGAATCATCAATTAGAAGAGATCTTCTATTTTATGATGATAATAGGATTGATTGTCTCACATGTGCAGACATTTATGAAAACCTTCCATTAATGGGTATGAGGGGGATCTTACCACTCTTACTTTTCAAAAAGCCCTCTTCTCTCCATAATGGAAGTACCTAATTCATACCATCATTCACTGTCTTAGCTCAAAAAGTACTTCTTGGGATCAATTTCCTACTAATGTAGCATGAGCAGTGATTTGCTTAGCTACTCATAGAACATTTAACTTTTCTAAAATGATTTTTGATGGTATGAATAGGAACTTAGAGGCTAAGAAGAAATTTCTTATATATCCAAGGTTTGTTCAAGTGTTTTTAAACAACCAGCTTCAAAATATACCTGTTCCTTTAGATAATCTTATAATACCAGTCCTTTCTAAAAAGGTTTTTACTAATATGACAAGAAGAGGACTCCACTTTTTAGGACATGTGACACCTTTGTTTCCTACTATGTTAGTACCTGTAGCAGTAGAAGAGCATGAAGGTTCAGGAACACATACTGAAACCCAACCAACACGCTCTCCTACTCAACCTAGTGTAGATGATCAAACCCATGTTACTGAATCGTCTTCTAGACCAGAAAACACCCAAAAATCTAGGAAGACCTTAGAGGGCACTGGTGGGAGTGAAGGGGATCAGGTTCAGTTACCCCATGATAGTCCTCTTTCAGGTGGTCATACATCTGACAGAGCTAAGGGTGGCTTGAACCTAGAGGAGTTATTTGTTCTTTGCACTAACTTGTCAAATAGGGTTCTTGCTTTGGAGACTTCCAAGGATGCTCAGGCTGCAAAGATCCATAAACTGAAAACTAGAATCAAGAAGCTGGAGAAGAAGTGTAAGCCTAGCATCTCACACCATAGAGCATGGTTAAGGATTGTGTCTATTTTATCCATAAAGGAAAAGTTGTGTAAGAAGGAGTCTGTGTCCAAACAAGGGAGGAAAAATGCTAAACCAAGACCAACTTTAGATGACAGTACCTTTGATAATCTTAATACTGATGGTATGGACTATATGGATACAAAGGAAGCTGTGAATGAGGGGAGGCAAAGTAAAGAGACTGAGGAGCTAAATGTGACACATGATATAGAGGTGTTAGAAAAAGGAGGAAGCAATGAAGAACAAGTTAATGTTGCTGGTAATATAGGAGTTAGTACTGTTATGCCTGATGTTAGTAATGTTAATATTAGTACTGCCAGTAGACTAAAAGTTAGTACTGTTACTCTAATGACTCCTCCTATTACAACAAGTGTGTTTGATAATGAAGATATAACACTTGCTGAAACTCTGGTGAAAATGAAGGATGACAAGGTAAAGCTGAAAGGAGTGGCTATTAAAGAAGTTGAAGAATTTGATAGGCCTGCAAGATTAGTTTTAACTTTGAAGCTACTTCCAAAAATAGACCCTAGAGATAAAGGCAAAGGTGTTCTTGAAGAGGAGCCTGAGCCTGCAAATAAGCTAAAGAAAAGTGACTTGGATGTAGCTCAATTGGCTATGGATAAAGAGTATGCAAGACAGGTGAATGCTGAATTGCAAGCAGAGTTAGAAAGAGAAAGGGTTGCTACTAAAGAAACTACTCAGACTGTCTTAGCTAGCGAATTTGATGAAATCCAAGCAAGGATGAATGCATATACATTTTTAGCTGAAAGACTTCAAGAGGCAGAAAGGGAACAATTCACTGTTGAACAAAGAGCTAAATTTTTGCATGACACTATTGCAGCTCATAGGAAGTTTCTTGTAGAACAAAGAGCGGTAGCTATCAGGAACAAACCTCTCACTAAAACTCAGTTAAGAAATCAGATGATAACTTTCTTAAAGCATGTGGGAAGATATACACACAGTAAACTAAGAAACAAGAAGTTTGATGAAGTTCAAGTTTTATATGAAAAAGCAAAGAAGTCTATTCAAGACTTTATTCCTATTGGGTCTGCTGAAGATGAAAGACTGATAAAGAAGATGAATAAGAAGGCAGCTGGTGAAGATACTTCAAAGAAGGAGAAGGTTCTTGAAGAACCTGACAGCACTAAAATGGAAGTTAAGCAAGAAGAAGTTGAGGAGAGTACCAGGAAGAGACCAGGTACAATATTAAGATGAAAGCAAGAAAGAAGGCAAGGAAGCAAACACATGTTGATAGTGATGCTTCAAAGAAGAAAACAGAAAGTCCAAGAATGAAAAGAATGTCTAACAGGAAGAAGACAGATTCTGGCCTTGAAGAAGAAGAGTATCTAAAGAGTTTTCTAAAGATAGTTCCAGATGAAGAAGGAATAGTAGATTATGAAGTCCTGGAGAAGAGATTTCCAATTATTAACTGAGAATCAAAATTCTATCATTATGACAGACATGGTGCAGAGGGCATCTACTACAGGATCTTTAGATCTGATGGAAGCTCTAGATAGATTAAAACCTTTTCTGAGATGTGATAAGGTTTGATAAGCTGGATCTTGTGGAGTTATATAACCTGGTGATGCAGAGGTTTGAAACAACTACTCCAGAAGGTGTTGATCTAGTTCTTTGGGGGGGGGGGATTTAAGGACAATGTTTGATGCAAATACAAAAGATGAACTCTGGCAGAATCAAGAAAGATGGAATCTTAAGAGCTATGATTTCTATGAGAATTGTGGGGTTCATACTTTGATACTGGAAGATGGTACTAAGATTCATATGCTTGCAGAGGGGAAGTATCCACTCACAAAAGAAACACTTGAGAAGATTATGTCTTTGAAGTTGGTAGCTGAGTTTGCAAGTGATAGTGCTTATGATCTGCTTAGATTCATTCAAAAGCAGATGACTCTGGAAGCTATGATGGAAGTGAGAAGGATCTTTAAGTGTTGGTTTTATAACCACACAACAAATGGTCTTCAGCTCACCATGTCTAACAGACATCAAGAACTAGCTAGTCCAGAGCAAACAACTACTGGTAAAGACTTCTCAAATCTGTTAATGGCTGATAGTTTGCCAAAAACTATATGGTTCACAACTCACCATGCTTCACAGTAAAGAGTTGGCTATTCCAAAGCAAACGGCTTTTGGTAAAGACTTCTCAAATCCGTTGATGGTTGATAGTTTACCCAAAACTATATGGTTATCAATGCACCATGCTATTGCAATGAAGCATTGGCTATTCCAGAGCAAACGGCTACTGGTAAAGAAACATCAAATCCGTTTATGGCTGGTAGTTTGCCAAAAACTACAAGGCTAACTTAGTTGGTGTTGCTGAGTTGCTAAGATGCTGTAAAGATGACAAAGACTAGAAGCAAATGAATGTTAAATATTACAATGTCATAAAAGAGTTCAAGTTCATCAAATAGCAGATTAAAGAATACCTATGTGTTTGGATACATCCTCCAATTGATCAAGAAGCTTAAACTAAAGAAACATAAAGGTTAACAAGTGAACATCATGTTTAGGGGAGGATTGTTGGGAATTATGTTTTCCTGACTTAGTATTGTTTGTGATAGTTAGTTAGTACTGCCAGTACATCTGTTAGTACTGGTAGTAGAGTTAGTACTGTTAGTAGTAAGTTGGTACTGCTAGCATATATTAGTTAGTACTGTTTGGAGATATGCATGAGTTATATTAGGAATAGATATGCATTATCTCTTCACACGGTTTGTAAGCCCATTAGGGTTTCCTTGGTATATAAAAGGAACCCTATGGCACTAGTTAGATATACAAGTTTCAAAAATATTCATAGTTAGTATTCTATAACCTAGCAGATTAATAGTAATCAAAGTTTTGTTTTATTCATTGTTCTTCTTGGCAGTATAAGTTAGTTTCCGCATAACTTATATTGTTCATAGTCATTGTTTCTCTTGTAGTTAGTTTGGATCTATCCAGATTGGCTACCACCCTTAACAGGCTAGAAAGATCTGTTCAGATTGGGATCAACACATGATTATGTCATGAATTTTATGAAACTTTTGAGTTTGATGAAAATGTGGCCGATGATGAATTAATGATAAAGAAAGCAATCAAATTTAGGCTGTGTGTTAAAGCTTATGCTATGAGTGTTCCAGATTTTGCTAAATGCTTAGGTTTGTATACCAGTGCTGAAATTCAAGATTATGGATTTGAGACCTATTTTATTGGAGGTCTTAGAAATGATGATAATTTTAGTGCTAGTCAGTATTGGCTGAATATTAGTAGTAAGGAAACATTGACCTTTTTTAGGAGCTCAGCCAAAACAATTAGGAAACTTATGCTTAGAGTTTTGTAGAAAATGATTACATATGGTTTATGTCAAAGAACTACATGTTATGACAAGGTATAAAAGAATAAGTTATGGTTATTAAGTATGTTTGAGGCCAACCACCAGAATGGATATGCTAATGTTACTTGGTTGATTGCTAAGTGGATGAAGAAAAAGGGAGTTTGAACATAGAGAGAAAGTTTGATCTGCTGTGGACAGTTTGTGACGAGGATTGTGAAAAGACTTGGTATATTGAGCGATGAGGTGCTAAATGGGCTAAGTGCCCTAACTTATTGCAGAACATTAAATGCCAACATCCTTAGAGAATTGATCGGCTCTAATGGGAGGTTGATACCCGAAGAGAATGCACCTAGTATTCCAAGAGTAGCAACACCAAGGGATCCATGCCCTATTATTTCTGATTTGTATGACAAGATAAGCCAATTAGAGAATAAAATAGGTGAAATGGAGAGGATGACTGATGTGTCGTTGTGTAGGTGTTATTTATGTATCAAGTTTTACAATTTATTTTATGACGACTATACCTAAAAATAACACTTTAACGGGCAGTGTACCCGGCCGGATAGAGTTTCGTGGTAAGTAGGGTGTCAATCATTAAGATCGAGAGCGTTAATTCCTAATTCTATCAGTATTTTAGTTATCTAAGTTAGACCTAAAACTAATGCAAAAAGGGGGGTTTAGCCTGAGAGACTGGCACGAGGTTTAGTTATCTAACCTAGGGTTTTGATGACAAGTAAAGCAATAAACACACACAAGAAGATGAACAAACGATAGAGGAGCAGTTAAACACTAATGTAAGGAAAACGTATCAACCATGAATAATCTGATAAAACGCAGGTTTGTTTATTTGTGCAACGATTGACTTATCTCAAAGGGCATATCATTCCTAGACTTAGGGATACTTCTTCCTAAGACCTAGACACGCTAATTCTGTCACAATTAGACTTATCCACATAAAACAAGAATTTGTTGATTATAATTTACCTTATGAGATTAATAATGGTGCTCTTACTAAACCCTGGCTCATGGAGACTTTACCCACTTACTGCTTAACGACTCTTGATATACTAGTAGTCCACTGTCCGAGTCCTTACCAATAAAATAAGAACATACTCGTTGATACCAAGGTCACCTTGTGGCTTAACTAAGCTCACTAATCTAAAGGCAAAGATAGGTCAATATTTGTGATCCTATGATTCTAGATATATAAATTGCAATATGGATAGCTATCCCGGACTCTTAGCCTACGCCTAAACAACACCGAAGTTGCAGCACATTAAATATGTAAGACTAGACCCAGTTAAATGATAGGTCACATACTTATAAGAACTATCTAATATCTAGTTAAGCTACAAGAGATATCCTTAGATACGGATTGAATGCATATTAAAGCACATAAACGAGTATCATGTGATAAACATAATCAACAAGCAACGATAAATTAAGTAATCGAGATAAATAAACCAAACATTAAATCTTCATAAACATGGCTGATACCTAAAGGTATCAACTGATAATCATTGTAAAAATACACATGGTTTGATATATGAACGATTAAAATAAAGAAACCTCAACCGAATGCGTATTCGGTTGTGCGAAGATTACAAGAGTTTTCCTATGATATTGAGGCTCTTTTTTGACCTTTTGTGCTCTTCTAATTGTCTCTTGGTCGACTTGGTAGTTTAGGGATTCACTTGCATACCTAAAACTGTGTTTAGGGTCGTCTATTTATAAAGTCTGGAAACAGGTCGATAAGGCGTATCGGTCAATGTACAATATGACGTATTAGGGATTTCTTAGAGTAAGGACCATGTTTGATATCTTCCAGAATCTTCACGTATAATAAACCTTGGATACGGCGTATTGGGTCTTCAATCCTTCGTGGTTATCTGTGAAGTGTAGGCGCGGATACGCCGTATCTTCTTGATGGATACGGCGTATTGATGTAAAACTAGTTGGTTCTTCTTCATTGACTAAAGTATTATATACGGTGTATCGTTGATGTGGATACGGCGTATTCTTCAAAGTCAGACAATGGTCTTTTAATTAGTCAAAGTCTTAGATACGTCGTATAGGTTTAGAATAATACGGCGTATTTGCTGTCAGGTCAGTAGACTTTCTCAAACTTTTTGTTTATGCTCCAAAATGTGTACCTTTTAGCATAACTTCACAAAGTACTCCATAATTACTACAAATAACAACTTTAAGCAATTAAGTACCAATTAATGCAATAATTATACAAAGTGGGTAAAAATCATAGGATAAATGATGCTATAAAAGTGACGTTATTTGATGTCATCAAATATCCCCCTACTTGAATCCTACTTGTCCTCAAGTAGCCTTTAGAAGTTTATAAAAATGTATCCATAAGGATTTTTCCGTTTAAGCATTTATTTGATCTATTATAAGTACACAACCAAACACCTCATGAAATAGGTAGATGAAAACACTCAAATCACTCAACTAATCTATGTGGTAACATGTAACTAATTCGCTCAATTGCTTGGTCGTGATGAGTATTCTATCATAGGCTTGGCAAGGATACACATCTCCACCACTAGAGCTAAGGAGTAACAAGTTTATAGAGGTAAATATGGGTTTTTATATAAAGGCTTAGGGTTGATCATTCTAAATCTTTCACTAATAGTATAAACTAATGGTTAGGATGAAGAATGATATAGGGTAGGGATCTTCTAACTTTCGCCAATAGTAATAAACCAACAAGGCAGCTGAGACATGTATACATGGCCGTAACGATGGAATAGACATACACGCTCGTATATATCCTTATTCGCGTAAAACCCATGGTTAATGATTAGGAAATAGAAATAATTTGTTGTTAAATAAAATCACAAAACAAATAGATTAAGTCTAAGATACAAGTTGCTAGACACTTTTCCCGACCGTTAACCATGATAAAGACACAACTATTTACAGACTTCTTGATCATAGATAAAAAAACAACAACCTAAGTTGGTGTTCCCATAACGGTCAGCTTCCCATACATCCCATACTTTACATACTTTACAAGGTAAGTGGCGATATCTACCACTTTAAACAATACTCTACATCATTGATTTTTCTAAACGTATCAACGAATAATCGATCCTTTATATGATTCCTTTGGTAATGCTTTTGCGAAACGATCATCTTCAAACTTTCCTTCTCTCTTTTTTATTGTGATTTTCTGATTTTTTTAAACATATACAAACTATGAAACTCGTGTAATTCTGCCATATTCACGATCATAGTAACTCCAGATAATTCCTTCGGTAATTCTTCATTCTTTGGACATACCATTAATTGTGATGGTAGTAAAAATATAATAGTTTTGACTACTTTATACATTCCCATTTGCAATGTGCAAATTTCCAACCGTACCAAAGATAGAAAATGACACAAGACTCGGGAAATACATACTTTACACTTTAAGCAACTAGCAGCTGTAAAATAAACTTTATCTAACAGGGTAGGCTAAGGTGTAAAGGTGTAACGAAACAAATATGGATGTAAGTCCTAAAGGATTGGCTCTACGAGTTGTTCTAGGGGTATCTTACTCTTATAGTGAGAGTAAACAAAGGGTTTAAACGTGGGTTAACTAACCAGTGTAGTTAGTTAATAAACAACATGTAAAGGCTTTTTAGATGCAATCCTAAAATTTACCAATTTAAACAAATTACATCATCTAAATCCATAGTACTCATCATTGTGGTCTCGAGTGATATACCAAGCCAAGTTATAAAGTCTACTACATCACCGAAGCACTCATATTTTGTAGAATTTGGGTAAACATTTGGAAACGGATAAGGTTAAATCCTCACAATATCTAATAAGGGTTATTGTGTGCGGGTTATGTAACAAGTAATTTCACAAAAGTATGCTTGAAATTTTTTAAAATTTTAGCATAGTTTAAGCATTTTAATGTGAAAAATAGGACAAGTAAACATTCTAATTCCATCCCCTCACTTGAATTATACAACGTCCTCGTTGTATGAATAAAACATTAAATACGGGAATTCATGTTGATTTATTGAGCAAGATCTCGTGTTGAATAGCCGTCTTGAGGTTTCAAGACTCCAACACTTCAAGATTTCCAGATTTGTAAATTCTTCACCAATGTTTGTCGATTTGTTTTCCTTTGAGGTCCTGTACAAAATATAGGGAAAAAGTGCAATTCTATCTTCGTGTATTCATTGGTTAAACTCTATACAGGAAGTCGATATGACGTATCCAATCCCCCATGATACGCCGTATTGATACCTGTATACGCTGTATTTATTTAATGAATACGTCATATAGACTGTGCTGAAAATAAAGACTGGATAACGTCCAAAAGGTCAATAAGCCGTATCCATGGGGTTTGGATACACCGTATAGACAATCTAGGAAGACAAACTCGATAAGAAAATTGAAAATACATTCCGGGTTGTCTCCCGACAAGCACTTTTGTTTATAGAAAAGTCTTTAAGTTAAACTTGCCCCAATTTAATCCCATCCTTATAAAACAACTTGGGGTCGAATGGGATGCCAAATGGCACATACAAATTCTTTATTAGGAAAATGAATGACATCCCTTTGTTAAGATGATTCCAAGTTATGATATTAAAATTTAATTCCTTAATAAAAGTTTCAGTTTTAAAAAATTAATTAGATGTATCATGACTTGTTTCCAAAAGCTTATTTGACCTTTGTGCATATGCACAAACATCAGTATTTATTACATTACCCCACAAAGACTGTTTGATATCGATTTTATCATCATCATCATTGTCCTTATCCGACTTTGAATCATCAGGATAAATTACGTTAAAAGGAAATAGATCATTAAAGTATAAAATGTTTTGTTCCTTTTCATCACATTCGAGCAATGATGTTTCACCTTTCAAATCAAATTCATCAATATGTTGAGGACTTACAGTTGGTTTAGTAAAGAAATCTAATTTTGACGTTAGAGCATCATTGTAAACAATGGCTGGAAATTCATTCTCAAATTCTTTAAAGAAGTCTAAATCATCAATAGAATTGACCGTAGGCTTAGGTGACGGAAACGAAGGCATATTGACTTTTTCATTATCATTTTCTGAATCCATTTTCAAATTGTTGACAGAAATTATTTTATAGGAAAACGAGTTTTTGTCAAAAACTACCGTGTAATCTTCATCGTCGGATTCGTCATATGATATTCTAAAGTCAATTTCATTGTTGTTAAGAGAACTTACCGTGGGTTCACAAGAGAGTGCATCTTCAGATGTCAACCTATCATTGAAGACTATATCTGGGAATTTGGTTTCAACAGATCTGAAGTCGTGAACGTCTTTATCATACCATATCTTACCATACTTAGCAGTTTCCCAGTTAAACACTTTACCACGTCTATGAGCCTTTTCTTCTTCAAGCCTGATATATTATTCCATAGTAATGTTGGGGTCGTCCATTTTTACCTATAATAAATTTGCTAGGAAAGAAAACTGTCAAATAGCTTAATACGTCGTATTTAGTTAACTGAATACGACGTATTGATGATAGAGTCGAATACGTTGTATTGGTTTGAAAAAATTTATGCGCCGTATCCAAGAAATTGAATACGCCGTATAGAGTATTCGACTCAGAAAGTTACAGTAGACTGTAGCAATGCTAAAAACACGCAAACACGCAATATGCAAAATATACAATGTAGAAAATTAAACACACTAAACAAATACACAAATATGCAAATTAATCTAAACTAAATCTTAACTAAAACAATAATAAAAACAACAACTAAACAGCTTCACTCCCCGGCAGCGGCGCCAAAAACTTGATGTGTCATTGTGTAGGTGTTATTTATATATCAAGTTTTACTATTTATTTTATGCCGACTATACCTAAAAACAACACTTTAATGCGCAGTGTACCCGGTCAGATGGAGTTTCGTGGTAAGTAGGGTGTCGATCACTAAGAGCGGGAGCGTTAATTCCTAATTCTATCAGTATTTCGTGGTAAGTAGGGTGTCGATCACTAAGAAGATGAACAAATGATAGAAGAGCGGTCAAACACTAATGTAAGGAAAATGTATCAACCATGAATAATCTAATAAAACGCAGGTTTGTTTATTTGTGCAATGATTGACTTATCTCGAAGGGCATATCATTCCTAGACTTAGGCGGTACTTCTTCCTAATACCTAGACATGCTAATTCTGTCACAATTAGATGTATCCGCATAAAGCAAGCATTTGTTGATTATAATCTACCTTAGGGGATTAATAATGGTGCTCTTACTAAACCCTAGCTCATGGAGACTTTACCTACTTACTGCATAACGGCTCTTTATATACTAGTAGTCTACTTAAGAAAGTACTCGTTGATACCAAGGTCACTTTATGGCTCAACTAAGCTCACTAATCTAAAGGAAAAGATAGGTCAATATTTGTAATCCTATGATTCTAGATATATAAATTACAATATGGATAGCTATCCTAGACTATTAGCTTACGCCCAAACAACACCGAAGTTGCAGCGCATTAAATATGTAGGACTAGACCTAGTTGAATGATAGGTCGCATACTTATGAAAACTATCCGATATCTAGTTAAGCTACAAGCGATATCCTTAGATACATATTAAACGCATATTAAAGCACATAAATGAGTATCATGTGATAAACATAATCAACAAGCAACGATAAATTAAGTAATCGAGATAAACAAATCAAACATTAAATCTTCATAAACATGGCTGATACCTAATGGTATCAGCCGATAATCATTGTAAAAATACACACAGTTTGATATATGAACGATTAAAATAAAGAAACCTCAATCGAATGCGTATTCGGTTGTGCGAAGATTACAAGAGTTTTCCTATGATCTTGAGGCTCTTTTCTGACATTTTGTGCTCTTCTAATCGTCTCTTAGTCGACTTGGTGTTTTAGGGATTCACTTGAATACCTAAAACTGAGTTTAGGGTCGTCTATTTATAGAGTCTGGAAATAGGTCGATACGTCGTATCGGGCGATGTGCGATACGGCGTATTGGGGATTTCTTGGAGTAAGGACTACGTTTGATATCTTCTAGAATCTTTGTGTATTTTGAACCTTGGATACGGCGTATAATCCTTCGTGGTTATCTATGAAGTGTAGGCACGAATACGCCGTATCTTCTTGATGGATACGGCGTATTAATGTAAAACCAGTTGGTTCTTCTTCGTTGACCAAAGTATTATATACTGCGTATCATTGATGTGGATACGTCGTATTCTTCAAATTCATGCAATGGTCTTTTAATTCGTTAAAGTCTTGGATACGTCATATAGGTCTATAATAATACGGCGTATTTACTGTCAGATCAGTAGACTTTCTCAAACTCTTCGTTTATGCTCCAAAATACGTTCCTTTTAGCATAACTTCACAAAGTACTCCATAATTACTGCAAATAACAACTTTAAGAAATTAAGTACCAATTTATGCAATAATTATACAAAGTGGGTAAAAATCATGGGATAAAATATGCTAAAAAAGTGACGTTATTTGATGTTATCAATGAGCGTAGGCAGTCCTATCATTCAGACAGATATGCTAGAGTTCTAGAGCATATAGCTTCGCATTATGGATTTACACTATGTGACCCATATAATCTATCGAACTACTTTGAGCTGCAACAACACCAGGATGATCAGGAGTAATACAAAGATAACAACACTTTGGTTTGGTGACCATTTGCGGTCATAAATTTATAATAAATTCTAAAAACACTTTTATTTATTTCTTGTCAAGTGTGATATGCCTTGATTGGCAGCTAAACTATTTCGTACTATCATTTCTACTATAAAACACTTTGGTTTATTATATATGTTTGTGTTTGTATTGTGAGGTTTTTGTGAATCATTATTACAGAATTAACAAGTGAAAGACCGTAAGAATTCATGTACGAAGACTCTATCTTCAGCATCGTACAATCTGATGAAATCATAAAACAAGGTAAGTATTACCTTATGGTTCATTTTTCCCATTTATTTTTTCTCTATAATATTTCTCGCATTTGGGGCAATGCTCATATTAAGTATGGGGGAAAGATAAATGTTGAAAAATGACACACACACACACACACACACACACATATGTTTTATATATAATTATAGGATATATAAACTATTATATACTATTATAATTATTATATGTATATATATATATATATACACACATATGTTTTCAAATAAAAAATTAATAATAAAAACTTGTAATAAAATTAAACTTTAAAACGAATAATTTCAATTGATCATAATAAGCAAATCTGACTCTGGATTGATAACATTACTAGCATATTTTACTTACTACCCTACAAATTGTGAGATTTAGATCTTAAGGAATTCAGGTATCCATCTTTGATACCTAAGATAATTTTTAATTTTAGCTCTCTCGAGTTAAGGTTTGAATGCAATTGCAAGTGTCTCATCCGTCGTTACGGCTATGTATTTGTAGTTTGTCTCCTTTTCTGGAGCATTGGTATCAATTAAAAAATGTATGAGTGTTCCGGTAACTTGTTAATTCTAGAACTTGTGCTTGAAATCTTTACGAGACCGCAGTAAGATCACGTTCGCATGGTATAGACATTTAACTGATTAAGAGGGTATATAAAAATGCAAAAATATAAATATGAATAAACATTGTCAAAAAGCTTTTTTATTCAATTATCTGAATTTTATCCGTACGTATTGATGCGCGTAAACGTGGTATTGCTATTATAATGAAGTGCGAAGGTTGCAAACTTCTAAGTTCATTTGAAGTAGTATGCTTATCATAAGTATGGGGGAAAGCAAGTATCCCCCAAGTGAAATAATAAAGGCAAAAATAAGCCAAAACATGCTAAGAAAAAGGATAAAATAAAGGAAAAGTCATAATAATTATGGATAAGGTAGATTATAATTCTATCATAAAACCTTTTGATGATATAAAACCTAAAAATACTAATAGTAACCTCTTTTGATGTTTATGTCTGGTGCTTACGCCATATCAGTGCAGTTTAGTTTCTTGTACAAGCCTATGGTAATTTAAACATTTTATGGATGGGCGTTTGAGTGACTTACATATATCATTTACTTTACTAAATTAAGCGAGTGTGAACTACCCTTAAAAATTTCATGAGGTGCTTTATCGCGTTATCTTATGCTTGTGATCATTGACTTGACTAAATATTTTCGCTTAGATTGCTTGAGGGCAAGCAACAGCTAAGTATGGGGGGATTTGATAACACTCCAAATATACATAAATTATCTCCCGTTAATATGTAAATTATCTATATAAATATGTTAAATATCGTGTGATTAGATACTTATTTGTGTAATAACTGTTTCAGGACCAAAAATCACAAAAAGGACTAAGAACGCTAAAGATATTCGTTAAATGGACTAACGACCGTTAGAAGAAGGATCTAGAATAAAGGGAAGGAAGTATTAAATGATAAACACCAAAGTGCGACGCTGATGAGGTGTCATTTTATACACTTTTTCAGGGTCGTTTAACCCCCTAAATCGTGCATTTATGCCCAAAATAGGTACTTAATCGTTCCTTTTCAGGTATTTCGCATTTGGAAGACATTTAGAAGAATTACATGTGACTTGGGCTCATTTGGAGAAGAGACGGACAAGACTACGGACCTACACCAACATTGCCCAAGAATTTCTCTACAGTGGCTGGAGATGGCGTCACAGACACAATGTGACGCCGTCACCACGAAGATCAAGACATCGTCACAAGATTCTATGACGGCGTCAGAGCATACGACCCAGCCCATTATCTAGAATATTCTTTTTCATGACGGCATCACGATTAAAACGTGACGCCGTCACAATGTTTTTCCTATATATACAAACCCGAATTTAGGGTTTTAAGTGTGTAACTTTAGAATAAAAAGAAGGTACGAACCCTAGTTCGTTTAGCAGCTGTTAGGGATGATTTTAGGGCCTAAAAACCTTATTGTACTTCCTACAAGTCATGTTTTAATCAAGTAAAGTTTACTTAATCATTCAATATGTCTTGTTGTGTGATTATTTATTGTTCTTGCTTTATCTTTAACATTCTTGGCTAAACCTCTTATTGTGTTTATTTATGATTGTATGAAACCTAGAATGTAGATCTTAGTGGTGTTGTTTCTTGTGATAGATGTGCATGTTAGGTCTTAGAAAACCAACTTTTGTCTGTATCGCTGTTGATATGTCTAGGGAAACATGATTGTGTAGAAAGGATACCATCGGGTAACAGTCTTCATACTACCTTGCCCCTTAATATGGTTGATCCACTTTTAATATATTTCACATGTACTTAGTGTACTCCTAGGGGCCAGGTAATAGTCTTCATACTACCTTACTTGTGCGTTGCTCTAGCAGAATACTAAGTAGACGGCAGGTTCGTGTAATTCGTTCATGACTTAGGAAATAATTACACAGAACATCACAAGTGTGACAAGGCAACAACACTAGGAGAAGCAATCTAGGGAGTAATACATGATTAAATAAACACAATCTTTTATCTTATTGTTATCACCACTGAAAGGATTCTTTCTTATATGAAATAGTTAATTGTTTGAATGATTATCCGTCTATTCTTACTTTTATGCTTCAATTCATGTTTTAATTATTACTCGCATGTTTGTTTCCATTGTCCTTAGCCCAAATAAACAAAGCTTTTATAATCTTGAAAAACATTAAACCAATTATCTTTGAATTAAGTGACAAATTTAAAGATACATTTCTACAAAACCTACTGACTTTTCTAAGATACATTAATTCTGTGGAACAAAGTGGGTCTTACCCTAAACTCTATACTATAAACGGCAGTTTATACTTTACCCGCGTGTTAGTTGGAAAATTAAATAAAATTAGTATTATAAATTTAAAGCTTTCATAACACATCAAGGAACAACGTAAATCCGGATTAAGGTCAAATAAATACTTTTGTTTGATGGTATGTTGAAAATATGATCATATTAGGTTTAGAAAGAAGTTTCGGTTTTGGCTAGAGGCGTTTGATAAAAGAATTGAGTTGCCGTTTTGTTAAAAATAGGAGGATTCGTTTTTACTCTTCTAAACCTAATTTGAAGTGTTCTTAAATGCTCAAATATCATATACATACTTTAATTGAAGTTTCCACATGTGTCGGGTAAGAGAAAAGCCGACAAAATAAAATCTATAAAAACAGAACGCGTGCCCAGTGCGCCAAATGTGAAAATCCGGTTTTACGGATTTTGGATATCATTTGTTATTTTACGTTTTGCGAACGTTTATTTATCATCGTTAAAACATAAAGGAGGTCCTAGTCAATGTTGCACCAACAAGAAGTTAAAACATTACTCCGCCGTTCCAAAATAAGTGTTATGTTTATACTTTCCGGAGTCTTGTTTCTTCAACTTTATAACTTGACATATTTTTGTTTGTGTTATAAAATACTTGATGCAAAATATATGAACGGATTGAGTTTTAAATATATTTGTATTTATATAATTTTCATCAAGTATCTTATAGCACAAACAAATATATTTAAGTCAAAGTTGAAAATACAAGACCTTAAAAAGTCATAATAAGACACTTATTTAAAAACAAAAGGAATATATAATTCAAAACGCACCCTTAAAGTAAACAAAAAGTTACAAAACCGACCTTTTAACTTGATTGCAGTTTTACGTACGCAAAATATATATAGAATATATAATACTTTTAAAAGAGTAATTAAGAAGATTACCAAGTTACCCTTGATAAAATTCACTCTCAAAAATATATATAATATAATATATAATACGTATGTTTGACCGGGTAAGTATGATCACCCGGGTCGTTTCCCCAATGACTAGTGAAATTGAAACCACGTTTTACGTTCGGATCCTGATTTGAATGGAACAAAGATATTTTGGATAAGCTATTACTACTTAATTAAAAAGCAACAAATAAAAACAATTAAACAAGTAGACAAACTAAAATTACACTAAATTAAGAAAAATTGCCGAAAACTATTAAAAATAAAAGCCCTAATTTTTATCTTTTTATAAAAGTTTAATTGAACTAATTAGAACTTAACCCTAATTATTAATTAAAACTTAATAAACTAATTAAAAACTTAACTGCTGGACTAATGGTGCAAAAAGGAAAAGGACTAACGGAGGAACTAACTGAAAAACAATTAAATTGAAAAGTTACAATTCCTACCCTAAGAATATACCCCGATAACAAGCTAAGGCCCAAAATAAGGTGAAATTTGAAAAGTGCTTATTATGAAAAACTCAAAGAAGCAAAGTTGTAAAGGAAGACAGGGGGAACAACTTTAACAAAAGCACTATAGTCTGAAACTCAAAGATAAGCTCTAAAAAGAGCTTTTTAATAAGCTGTTACAGAAAGGAGGGCTTAACCCTTGGTTTTAGAAAATAAGCTATAAAAAACTCAAAACTAGTTCAAAATGAAAAAGGAAAGAAGTTCTAAAGAGCTTATGATATGCTTAATCTATAAATGAAAAGAAATTAAAGCTTAAGCTACTTTTATACTACTGAAATCGATCATAAAATAAGCAAACTCAGGAAATAAGCAAAAGAGCACAAGTTTCAAATGAGCTTAAAGGCTTAAAAAGCTAAACTAAACTCTAAAACTTAAAGGACTTATAAAACGACTTATAATCTATCTAATTAAGCTAGAAAATCTAGATCCATAAGCTAAATTATCAAATTTAAATTCTAAAGTTTCTAAGTACTGTTTTTGGCTTTTTAATCTTTTTTTGACAGCAAAAATAAGCTAAGATAATAAGCTAGAAAATGAAATTGAAGACTTAAACTATATTAAGCTATATTAAAACTTAAATCCTACTGAATTTAATAAGCTAAATCCTAAAATTACTTATCTAATTGAGGCTGAGAACACAGCAGTACTAACTAAGGTTAGTACTGGTAGTGTAAAAAGTTCAGCAGTACTTTCAAGAGAAAGTACTGCTAGTGCAATTTTGACTTTTGAAAACTAAATAAGCAATGAAATAAGCTAGAAAATGAAAACTAAAACTAAATTCTTAATAAGCTAAAGCTAAACTTAATCCAACTGAAATTAAAGCTAACAGTACTAACTTATGAAAGCAGTACTAACTTGGAAGTTAGTACTGGTAGTGTAAAGGCTTCGGCAGTACTAACTGAGGTTAGTACTGCTAGTGTAAAATCAAGGGTGCACTAAACCAAACACTCCTTAAAAACCATGACAGAATTTGAGAAAAGCTTTTAAGAGAAATCTAATGAACAAACACTTAATACCAGATAAAAACTAGCTTAAAACAAACTTATCAAATATGATTAAACAACTGAATAAGCAAAATTCTAAGATCTTAACTAATTAAACTAATATTTTTGGATTTTATGAGTTTTTATGACAGAAATTGATAACTAAAGATCTATAAATATTTAAGCAAAAACAGATGAAAACATATAACTAAATTGCACTAGAAGAGAAATTTGAACACTAACAAGCAAAGAGAATAAGCAAATAACAGATCTAAACATAGCAAGCAATAATATCAATATTTAAAACTAGAATTTAAAGGAAACTGAAAGAGAAACTTACAAACTCCTCTAGCTAAACAAGAGGACCAATTAAAGCAGCATACAATGCTCTCTAGCTTATGAATAAGCTAGAGTATAAGTCCTTGGGATCTCTTCCAAGGTAAGATCCCCTTCCAAAAGCTTAGATCCAATAAGATATGTAAGTTTAAGCTAGTTAAAGGTTTAGATAAGTTTAATACTGAATTCAAAAAGCTCTATTTCAGCTTATAGAACTGGAAAGAGCTTTGAGTAGCTTATTAGCTTATGAGACAAATTTGGCTTATTAAGAGAGCTTTTAATGACTTTAAATGAGAGTTAGAAATCCAATCTTTCAATCTCTGCCATTCATTTCCCAATCATTGGAGGAGCTATTGTAAGCCGTTGGATTGAATGCACACTCACACGGATTGCCAAGCTGTCATTCTTTGATGTGACAGCTTGTGCTAGTTGTGTGAGTATGTTTAGTGCAAAACCCACGCTTCCTTGTGCTTTCACCATTGTTGACGTGGCCTTTGATTGAGAGTGAGCTAATGAATCTCTTGATTTGACTTTAATGACCCTGCCATTGTACTTGAGCTTCCTTGAATTGACTAACGCACCCTTCAATTCTCATTTGCCCTTTGTTTTACCATGGGGGTGAAAGGGAGACGATGGGTGAACAGTAAAAGGGTTCGCGCCCTTTTTTTTGATAGTTAAAAACTATTATAGGTTTGGGATTTTACACAATTGGTCCTTGTGTTCTCTTTTCCATTTTCTTAGTTATAAATAACTTTAGAGAATTGCGAGATTGTCCCTTGTGGTTTCATAAAAGGGTGTAGGTTTGGTTAATGGGCTTATGGTTTTGGGCTTTTGGATCCGGGCAAGGCCCATTTGGGTTTTTAAGGCCCATTAAGGATTCCTGGGCCCAATAAGGGAAGGGGGACTTTTTTGGACTTTTGTGAGAGTTGAGGGACCAAAGTGAAACATTTTGAAGATTTGTCCTTTTGTTTTTGACTTAGTTTGACCATCTTTGACTTTTCTTGGCTGATTTTGACTGAGGCTTGATTTTTCTGGCTTCGGCTTTGTACTCTTCTGATTCTCGTGTCCGTGCTTGCTTGTTTTTGACGGTTTTCATGTGATTTTTGATATATCCGTACCTGCACACACAAAACACAAATACAAGCATATTTTTGCCATTTTTGGTCTGTTTTGGGTTTATTTGGGTTATTTTAGGTATAAATAGATATGTGTATTTTACACCTATCAAAATTCCCCAAACTAAACGATTGCGTGTCCTCACGCAATATCACATGCCTTATAACCAAATACCTCGAAAAATCCCCAAACTAAACCTTTGAAAAGTAGCAAAGATTTTTGATTGAGAAAATTAAAAGATCACAAGTTATAAAACACCCGACTTCCCATTTTCAAAGATTTTTCTCTTTTTATGATTTTTCTTGATAATTAACTACCTAACTACAACTTATTTGTGTTGACATAATGTATTGTTTTCATTACCTTTTTGGTAACTTTGAGGATCATAGAATAAAAAGCACAATTAAGTGTCTAAAAGATAACTTCATCATCCCCGATTTTTCACTTCTCCCATGCTAAGCTTAAAAACAAGATCATTGTTAAATACAAGTCATGACACTAACACTACTCATAAATACTAATTGTGTACTTACTTTTCCTCCCGCAAATCCTACTTTTGTATCTCAGGATTTTACTTAAGTCATATACCCGAAGGCTCTTTAAGACTTTTGTTTCGATACTTATTAATTCCAAAAATAAAGTGTACTGGTAAGAACGCAATAATTAGCTCCTAGCCCTTTTCAAAAGATCAAATGCAATCAAGATTAAAGTCCACATCGAGGCGACCAAAATTTGGCTTTTATTAGGCTACTTAAGCAAGGCACCATTCATGTCATATACCCTGGCTCAACGCTAGTCCTCGTCATAAGGAACGGGCTTGAATAGGAATCATCGTATCAGTATCTCGATAACTCGAGATACGCCTCCCTCAGATACTTCTCATCGGTACCCGAAGACTCTCCCCCCTGGGTTCAGGTCGGTTGTAGGACCAGAATGTGTATGTAACGTCCGGAAACCTTCTGAATCCGACATGATGAATCTGAAATAAAAGTAGCTTATATACAGTATAATTATATAAGACTCTATACAGTATATTTACGTGATATTGCATCATAAAAACACCTATTTCATATACGAAAACACTTAGTATTTCTACTAATGTAAACTCTATAACTCACTCACTAAAACACATTAGTATCCCTACTAAGCACTCGATAGTGTGCGACGTCCTGATACTGGTTATAGTTTAGACCAAAAAAACTTTTTGACCTGTTCTCTATAACCATTGGCTATGATACCAAAACTTGTAACACCCTCACATCTGAGTAGTGCTAGCGAATATTGATTATCGAGAGCGTTACATTATGGGTCAATAGCCACCAGATATAAGAATGACACTAAGTGTGACGTTATTTTAAAAGATACATGGATAAACAAGTTATTCGTTTATACATTAAGCACAAGGATTTAAATCGTTTTCTACGATAAAGTTAAAGACTTCGGAATTTAAGTAATTGTTCACATAACATTATTTTGACTCGATATATCTATCAGCCTTTGTCATCACAAAAAGACCTTACCAATGTATCACGGCATCTCTCTTGCACCTACTGACTAAAAAAACATGCTTTTTAAAACGTCAACATAAAGTTGGTGAATTCATGGTTTAATGTAAACCAAAAAGTAGGACCGCAAGATTTCCATGTGATGATTAAGCAACAGATGCAAAAATCATCAAAAGTAATTATTGTTTGCTTAAGCTAATGACACCGAAGACTCGAACCATTCTGTTGCAATTAAATTGCCAGAATAATGCCCTTTAAGCTGATGTTCTAACCAGAAAACATCCCAACCAACATGGTATACTCGTTTGTTGTCCGGTACACGGCAAACTCCCCCACCCCCACCGTCCAACAGTGAGCGCTTACTCACCAAACGGGATGTGTCAATCCCAAATAGATCTTATTTTTAACATTCACACTCGCATTATGTAATTCCCAACTACGGACTATGCAATGTCAGTTCATGATAATGGCTCAGTGGGTTATCGGCTACTTAGGCAAACAACATATACCATTATATAAAATGTTACCCTTGGGTACCAGTTTGTAAAACAAGCATGTTATCACCCCAAAGATATAAATCATTTATATAATTGTAAAATGTTGTAGCGGGCCATGAACTCACCTTAGCAGGTAGTTCCCAGTTTGATATAAATATCCAAGCAGGTACGAAACCACACGTAAACACCTAAGTAACTACGGTCATGTCTTAGGTTTTTTTTTTTTTTTTTTTTTATTTTTTTACTTGTTTAAACTAACGACTCTATATATAAACTAAATTTCATTTTAAGTTTATATATACTGTTATCACTTGTTTTTATATATACTGTTATCACTTGTGTGGTGGTGCCCACGATTAATGTATTTATTATTTCGATGAATGTCGTAAACGTGAAATCGTTATTTAATAAATATACTTTATTTATTAAAATCGTTATTAATTTAACCCGTTTATAATCCGAATATACTTATATTCGATTGTCTTGTTAAACGCTTAATTAATTCACTTTCGTTAATAAAATACCTCCTGGTAGTTATAGTTCCTGCTGGTAGTGTTATAGTTCCTACTGGTAGTGTTGTTACTACTGGTAGTGTTATAGTTCCTACTGGTAGTGTTGTTACTACTGGTAGTGTTATAGTTCCTGCTGGTAGTGTTGTTACTACTGGTAGTGTTATAGTTCCTGCTGGTAGTGTTATAGTTCCTGCTGGTAGTGTTATAGTTCCTGCTGGTAGTGTTATAGTTCCTACTGGTAGTGTTGTAGTTCCTACTGGTAGTGTTGTTACTACTGGTAGTGTTATAGTTCCTGCTGGTAGTGTTATTACTAGTGCTGAGTTTTTATATTAATGATATATATCTCGTTTTTGGCATAACTTTTTCGTTATTAGGAGTTACAAGACGATCCTTAATGGGAAAACGATCGTTCTAAGAAAGCATCTACATATTTCTAAGCCTAAATTAAGATTTAAATTTCTCGATCCTCCGTTGTGGCTGTGCACTATCTTTATGGTCACATGGAAGCTCATTACAAATTCTGCTAAAATCCGTTTTTGACCAACCATAGCTCATCAAAATACATCTTCAACATGACCTACAAGTTTATACTTAGGCCCCACTTAATCGTTTTCATTCGTTACTTCTGTTAACATGAATTCGATAGATACCCATCTATATGCGTTTCTATGCCTTGTTCTTGCGTCTTTTAAACATTAAAGTTTTACGTTGTATATTCGTGTTTGTGTTTTATGAATCTAGCTACAATCGGATTTCAAATGATAACATATTGTGTGCCGTGAACCATGCGGTGATGGTGAATCTTGGTCAACTGTAGTTGAGGAAGGTGAACCGGTTGATACAGCGGGTACTAGAGCTGCTACTTCATCAATTGGAGCAACGACTTCAGGGGCTGGGTGATCAACACTAGGTGGGGGATTGAGTAATTCATCGAACAACGGTTGAAACAACATATCCTAGTCAGTTCTCGAAGGTGGTACAAATGGTGTTGAAGGAGGAGGGTTTGGCACGAGTCCTGAACTGATTGTTGCAGGAGTCATTTCATGAAGTGCGGGTCCTGAACTGCTGTGTTTAGAAGCCATTGCAGTCAGCTCATCAAAATCTACATGAATTGTCTCAATGATTCATCTGGTACATCGGTTGTAAATTCGAAATGCTTTCTCTGTGGGTGCATAACCAATGAAAATACCAATACCATCATTTGGTTGTAACTTGCCCAAATTCTCACTATCATTCGTTAGACAGCAGAGTGCACCAAATACATGGAAGAAAGATAAGTAGGGAAGTTTGTCATGTAAAAGCTCATATGGTGTTTTGCCGTGACGAAGGCGTATGATGGAACGATTTTGGGTGTAACATGCGGTAGCCACTGCTTCAGCCCATAGAAATAACGGAGCTTTTGCATAAATCAACATTGTGCGAGCAGCTTCAATTAGCGTACGATTCCGTCTTTCAACGACACCATTTTGCTGTGGAGAGCGAGCTACAGATGTTTCGTGAGAGATACCAACCTTCTCATAATATTCACGCAACGTTTGATTAACAAATTCAGTTCCATTATCTGTTCTGATGCGTCGAACAGGTACTTTCAGCCGCAGTTGGATCATCTTAAGAAACTTGATTATGAAATCTGGAGCTTCATCTTTTGACCTTAAGAACTTAACCCATGTGAATCGTGAGTAATCATCGACAATGACGAGGATGTACTTCTTTCCATTAACACTTGCGACACGCATTGGTCCACAAAGATCCATGTGTAACAGATAGAGTTTTTCTTGATTGGTGTCTTCAGATTTAGGTTTGTGGGGTTTCTTCTTGCTCTTACCCATTGCGCATGCAGAACACAGATGGTCCTTTTCAAATTTAAGCTTAGGGAGACCTCGAACAAGACCATGTCTAGCTAAATGGTTGATTGCACCAAAGTTTAGATGAGACAAACGTCGGTGCCATAGCCAGGACTTAGTCTTTGAGGCCTTTGACAAGAGACATATGGGAGAGGACGCCATCATGTCTCCAAGAGACAGAGTATACAGATTGTTGCCTCGAGATCCAGTCAATAAATCAACACCTTCTAAATTACGAATGAAGCAGGTGTGTTGACGAAAAGCAACCTCAAGGTTCGAATCACAAAACTGCCCAACGGAGAATAAGTTGTGTCCAAGTCCTTCCACATAGTAAACCCTTGATATCGTAACATTCCCAATCTGATAATCACCATATCCCAAAATCTTTGCCACATGATCATTTCCGAATTTGACTGTACCCAAAAATTTATTGACGAAATTGGTAAGCTGAGAGCGATCTCCGGTCATATGCTTGGAGCAGGCGTGTAGTCCAGAAATACCAAAGGAGCCAATTTGTACGACCTGCAGTTCATTAAAAGAGGAAGATGAAACATCGGGGAAAGGTTGAAGATCCCCAAGATGTACTGGTATCCTTTTTTTGTTAGCAGATACAGATTGAAGAACCTTAGATTTGCTAACAGGAACATTAGTTTTAGAGTTCCTAGGTTTCCGTGAATAGACCAATGTTACAGCAGGTTTAGATGTTTCATTATCTAGAACAACTGGTTTCCTAAGGGGCGCTTCAGTAGTAGTGGTAATCCTAGTTAAAGGGCACGCATTTCCTATGATAGTGAAGGTCCGACCAGTAGGTCTCCAGATATATCCAATAGTTGTAAACATCTTTCCTGTTGGTTTCCAAACTTTTCTCTTTGTGTGTTTCTTATCCTAATTAGATTTTGCACGAGCATTCAACATTATTGATATGAATCAGAGAACAACACAAATCATGATTATCAGAAAGCATGCAACCATTACACTTAACACATTTAAGATCAAGATAACATTAATCTCGGAAATGCTTGCACAAAGCAGTTCCTTTATGTGTAACTGTAGGATCGATTATTCCTTAATGAAAACACTGTATATACTGTCAACTATGCGGACTCTAGTTGGCAGGTACCTTAAAGACACACAAAGATTCAATCAAACGATTTATAAAATAAACCTTTGTAATCTGCCAAAATTACAGATCTCTAGATACAATACTAATAATTCGTGTTTATCTATCTCTCCTAAACCTTCCAAGAGATCCGATTTATAAACATAAGGAAACTCTATTAAGGTGTACAGTCCATGTATATCATAAAACACTAATCAATACTAATCATAGAAAAACTGTTACAAGATAATTACTAACATAACCGTTTAAATGATAACCTTTAAGATTCCTTTATTCCACTGACAGGTACGTTGACTTTTCCCATACTAAAGTCGACAGTACTCGATCTTCAACTTAGCATACTTTTGACCTTTTGCTTAGCAGAACTTTGACCTTTTGACTTGTATTTCCCAACAATCCTCCCCTAACTGAATTCTACTTGCTAGACTTGCACGTTATTCTTGATAGTTGGTCTTCTTTGTTCATCATCATCTGTCTTGTCATTTAAGCAGTACTCTCCTTTAAATCTGTATAAGCTTCATCCATTGATCAGTATCTTGTACACAATCTGTTTGAGTATCTTGAAATGTAACCCCTTGTTATGAACATAGACACTTCTCTTTGTCTTAGCATCAAACAGATTGTTCTTCTCAGCAACATGTCTTCTCAGCAACGTAAATGGTTTTTATGAGCCATACCAGTAGCCCATTTTACTACTTGGGCGTAGTCAGCTCTTTGGTACCTAGAAGAAGGTAAGTAAACCATGAAAAACGAAAACCACTTCAACCTCAGAACAATAATCAAGTTGTGGTTGAATACTAATGAACTTTTTGTAAGTCATTACAACCATAAACGGATTTGATAAGTCTTAAACCTAGTAGCCGTTTTGCTCAGGAACTAGTGCAACTCTCATTAATAACACATTGGTTTGAGTTGAATGACCAAAATAGTTTTGATCAAACAATTAAAGCTATCAACGTAATTGATTTCTCTTTAACCAAAAATGCCGTTTGCTTTGGAGTATCCAATATTTTAGTGTAAATACCATGGAGTCATTGATTCACCATACAATTTTTGGTAAATTGTCAACCATCAACAGATTAGAGATGTCTTTACCAAAACTGTTTGATTTGAGGACTAGCCCATTCTTATTGTTTGTTATGCGACATGGTGAATTGATTACCATTTTGCTGAGGTGTTGATAACCACCACACAATCCCTTGAAAACAGTTTGATTTTCAAATTTTGTTGCCTTAAACCTTTTTTCACACTCAAACCTTCACAATATTTCAAAACAACCTTTTTAACTAACAGTACTTTTCAACAAGGTACGTATTGTTTTTAAACTAGCAGTACTTTTTGAACAAAGAACTTGCTTGTGTCACAGATAATCTTTTTATCAAAATAAATATATTAAAAAAATGATAATTTTGATAAATCATACCAGTTGTTTAAGGATTAGTCACCAACTTCAGTTGTCCACAAAAAATTGAACCAGATGAATCAAAGTAATGCCTATCTCACTTCATCATCAAACTTCCATTCAATGATCCAGCATCCTTATCATCAACCACTCCAAGATAGAGTATATCATACTCGTCAGCCAGCATATGAATCATAGAGGCCATCCTCTAACACTAGTGAATGCACTCCAAAGATTCATTTAAGTCTCCACCATATATTTCGCCAATCTTCTTGGTTATTCATCCCATGAATCATCACACTTGTTTATCAGAGTCTCCCATATAGATGTAAGAATCACCTAGAAGTAACAAACCAAAACCAGTTTTAGAATGATGCTCATAATACTTTGATACAACCCGATATAGGTGTTAATCCTGTCTAACCAAGATATTTAGTATCACCCACAAAGTGTCCAAAAGCCCTTAATTATTAATCGCTCCTGTGAACATAATGAAGAAACTCTCCATCCGGTGAATCAAAAACCTGGAGCTCTGTTAATCATGGAGATTCCATTCTAGTGACTCCTAAACTTGGTAGCACTCTTTTTCAAATCTTACAATCCTAAGATAGTACCAAATTGCTCATTCAACTGTCTCCGTCCTCAACTTAAGCTTGCCTTTGATGGCGTTCTTAGAAAATGAAGCTTTCCTTTATCCTTAAGAAGTCCTTTTTGTCTTCTCATTCTTTCAACATCTCCTCTTTCTTCTCTGAGCCCATCGGAATAAAATCTTTGAAGGAGTCTTTGATGGATTTCTTGAACATTGTCATACTATTCCCTTCATCTGTGAATACTTGAGTTTGTATTTGCAAATTTCCCTTGTACCTTGACCTTTAAGAAATTCATCAAATGATTCCTTTTTTAGAGCAAGAGAGGTAGTCGTTTGCTATTGTCTTTCTTCAATTCTCCACCCTTTTCCTTTCTTTCTACTGCATCCGCATTCAGCTTGAATCTTTTCTAGCAACCTCCTCATCATTTGTAAGTCTCCAAAGCCCCAGATTGTTGAAGAGAGTTTAAGTTTCTTCTTTTTGGGTTCATCTACCAAGATCCCTTT
The DNA here is from genome assembly GCA_026074375.1 of Tanacetum coccineum. NCBI lineage: Eukaryota > Viridiplantae > Streptophyta > Magnoliopsida > Asterales > Asteraceae > Tanacetum > Tanacetum coccineum. The sequence continues at coordinate 57,049 of BQNB010008399.1, forward strand.
GCCTTTAATCTTTCGGGTCAGCAGCTTGGATGGTTGTTAGGTTGAGTTGAGATTGTTTGGGACCAGGAATGCTAAAACCCTCTTGTGTCTAAATAGAAAGCAGAAAGAACTTCATCAACTTTAAACTATTCTTCAGGCTCTATATTTTGAGTTGGACGGATTGGGCTTGAAGGACCTGCTTCATCACTAAAATTTAGGGTCCTTGGAGTAATAGTACTCTGTCTAGCATACATAGCATTGTCCTCCAAATCCAATTATTCTTCCCAGTGTCTCCACTCTTTACATTAGAAGCCTCTTTCTCCTCAATATTGATTTCTTCAGTCTCATCACTTTTTCTTTCCAAGTCAGGAGTAACAGCAGCATCTTTATCAACAATATCTTCAAAGAAAGGATCTGCTGTATAATCATCTTGAACATAGTGCTCTTCAGACAAAGTACCTTCTTCCTTATTCCTCCCCAATTTGACTGAAGACACTTTCTTCTTTTGCTTCCTTTTGCTTCTATCTTCCATTCATGTGCTATCTGACTTTCAACCCAAAAAGCATGAAAGTTTGACCACTTCTGTACGGAATTTGGACAGTTATCTTGAGTTTGGTCTTGGCTTGATAACCTGTTAGCTGAGAAAGGTTTTGCCTCTTGAGATCCCGTCTTAACTTCCCCTGTTCAAGCCTTAAATCCAAAATCCCACAACTCCTCCAGAATGTTTGAGACGCCATCTGTGGAGTATAAACATTGTAGATTTATGAATAGCAGCAGTACCCTGAGATGCAGCAGTACCTTGTAGACTAGCAGTACCCTGAGATGCAGCAGTACCTTGTAGACTAGCAGTCCCTTGTGAGTTATCAGTACCTAGGGGAAAAGACTAGCTTGACTATCACTATAAGTAGGGGTACCTGAGCATCCCTTGCAGAACTTGTCAGCCCTAGAATGATTACAAAGTACTATGTCCTCCTCTGCTGCCAATGCTGTGATTACCTCTAACAATTAGGGGGAGTTACAAGGGGATAAACCTGACACACAGAACATCGGACATTCTTCCTCCTAAGAAGTGAAGAACTTAAGGGTAGAGTAAACGAAGGTAGAAAATTCTTAGGTCTGGTTACTCCCTCTAATTGTTTGTTCAAAAACAGTTGAATGAACCTAGGATACATAAGAAAAGGTGTACCATTGGAAATATGTCCTAGCATCCCATTCATAATCATCAAGGAGAAATTGAACTTTTGATTTGTGGCTAGACCTACAAGAGCAGATGCGATGTTTGTCCCAAATTGTTCCCATGAAGTGCTCTTAGGACTAAGACAGTGAAGTAAGACATGTACCAAATACTTCCACTGAGGGCTAAATAAAGGTTTAGAGAAAGTAAGTTGTGCTAAATTACCCTCGTAGCCAATATCTCTGAGCGAGTCCCAAATAACTTGCTTAGGAAAGCAATCAACACCATCAGCATCATCGAATAGAAGATCAGCCCGAATGGTTTCTTCAGAAATCAAAATCTTTTTGCCAGCTACCATGGCGCGAATGTGTGGGACGTCATTAATCACTCTGAGAGAAGCGGTAGCCCAAAATTGTTGAAGCCATGGACCGATTAGATCAGGATCAACTAACAAAGAGTAGTTAATTGAGCATCCAGTGAGATAGTCGATGATTTGATAGAAATCAGCATTCTGCGCCGTCTTCTCCATACAAGCAATCATGTTGTGTTTGTTACAAGTGCGAATATTTGCCATTTGAAAAGAAATTAATGTGCGTCGGAGGTGGTAATTCAAAATTTGTGAATGAAAAGAGATAAAATGAGAGAAAAATGCAATTCAGTTGAGTATTTATAGGTTGCGTTGGAGAACGATAAAGTTACTGTTGTAAATACGTTTTTGCGCAAAAAAACGTATGTTTGACCGTTGGACTTCCCGAACGTTAGAACAGTATTTGTTGTCTCTATAGCATACTTTCTAAGACATGCAGTACTTTGAGTGGCTAGCCAGTACTTTTCAATTAAAAGATTTCCACTCAAATATTTGTCAGCCACACCCTGCAATTTTGTAAAATATCTCTTCAAATCATGAAAACCTCGAAACAAATCATTCATACTCCCCTCAAATGTTGCGATAGAGCTTCAAAGATCTTTCTAACCAAAAACAGTACTTTACATGAAACACAAGTACTTTACATGTAGTCCTATCCCCTCAAACGTGCTATGGATTATATACCAATGGTTACCACCAAAAATTTAAATCTTTGCCAAGTCAAAGCCCTTTGGTGAGTAAATCTGCTACTATGTCATCAGTATGAGCTGGACTCTTTAATGGAGCCTTTCTGGCTCATAACAATCTCAAATAAAGTGATGTCGAATCTGAATTATGCTTGGTCTTTGAGTTGAAAAACGGATTCTTTACAATGCATATGTGATCTCGATGCTCTATATGGATGTTCAGTGTTCATGAAGTTTATACCATAATCAAGTAGTTGATTTGCATCCAAAGGAACCTGAGCACGACAACTTGCAGGCTGCTTACTTATTTCTGCCTCTGTAGATGATATAGCCACAATTGTTTTTTGTTTTCTTGCATTGCCAAGAAAACCAGTCTTTCTTCTATGATATTTGACATCCTCCTGAAGTTGTGATCGGTCTATCATGATTGTCCCCAACATAAGTCACTGTCTGAAAAAGTTCTAAAGGAAAAGGAGAGTCCTTAGTGATACCATAGACCAATTTTGGTTGTGTTTGAGATGGTACTAAAGCTCCTTTTGCAGCATGTATGGGAGAAACCTTTGAGTGATTGAATTATTGCACACAGACAAACAGCTAAACATTATGTCTTGTCTTGAAAGCAGTTTAAAATACATGGAGACATCCCAATCATCTAGTACCTATAAAGTAGGGTCATCAACTTCGTCACCTCTGTCATCTTTTCTAGAAGATTTGTAGCTTCAATTGGAGTGGATGGCTGGCTTTAATGGTTCCTAAAGTCAATTTGTTGAGAATGTCTTTCACATATTGTCTGGACTTAGAAAAATACCAGCAGAAAGTTTGCTGACTTGAAGGCCCCAAAAAGAAAGTGAGTTCACCCATTGAACTCTCTTGAATTCTTTTGCATAAAGTTCTTCAAATCCTTCACCATAGAGATTGGTAGATCTAAAGATAATATCATCTACACTTACTGTACCAACATGATATCTCTTTCTATCCTTCTTAATGAACAGAGTTTGACAATTGCCCCTCTCCTTTTATCCATGCTTCAAAAGAAAAGTGGATAAGTTCTTTAAGAACATGCTCTTGGGGCTTGATGCCGGCCATAAGTGCTCTTGACAACTCTGTAGGACCTTGTTTGATGCGATGGATCTTCAAACCCGGAGGTTGTTTTGAACAATATACTTCTTCTTGTGTTGCCATATAAGAATGCACTTTTGACCATCCATCTGTTTATGACAATTGAAGCCCTGAAAGATGCAAATGCCAAAAAGAGTCTGATTGCTTCAATTCTAGCAACTGGTGCAAACACTTCATCATAATCCACACCTTCCTCTTGTCTGTACCCTTGTGCAACTAGTCGTGCTTTGTTCTTGATAATAGTACCCCGTTCATCTCTCTTGTTTCTAAAAACCCATTTAGTTCCAATCACTCTCTTGCCATCTGGTAAGTTCATCATAACACCATACCTCTTGTGCTTGAATTGATGCAGTTCTTCTTGCATTCGCTTCAACCCAACTTTCATCTGCTAAGCTTGAGAGGACTTTCTTGGGTTCCTCTTGAGATAAGAAAACAAGCAAACAAGCATGTCTGCTGATCTTTGTGGTTAGTTCTGTTTTGCTTGTATATAAAAGACAGCAAGGCTTGGTGTTGGTCAGAAGCACTTTCTTTAAGCTTTCTTCTTGTGAGAATCCCAGCAGTACTTTTACCAATAATTTGACTCTGAGGATGATTCTTATGAATTCTAAGTGTAGGAGTAGAGGTGACATCAATGGTAGGATCCTTGTGTTGTATGGTCCAGCCGCTCAACCTTCCTCCAGTGTCTGTATTTACATCATCAAAGACGTTATAGAGAAAAAACACCATCTTTCGGAAACATCATCATTCAGATCTGTAGGTGTATTGCCAGTACTTTGAGAAGGTGTGTTAGCAGTACTTAGAGTGAAAGTACTGTCGACACACTCTTTTCCCTTTTCAAGTGCTATTCTCCTCTTTTCTTCTTCAAAGGCGTTTCTTTGAGCATCATTATGAATTTTAGCAAGAGATTCTTGATGCATCAAACTCACAAGCTCATCATGTAGAGCTTGTTCGTCAGAGGATAATGGGAACTTCTTTTTCTGTCAGTAGTATGTTGCTTATTCTGAACGGGATTAATGTTGGACCATGAACAATAAACTGCTGGTCATCGAAATCTTCAACATTACTACAAGCAGTTTCTTGTCCTCCTGAATCAGCATAGTTTTCTTTCCTCACAGGAATGTAATTCATTGAAGGAGTTAGAAGTTCAAGATCAAACATCCAATCAGGACCTTTTCCTTTTTGATTCTCCTGATTCTCAGAAAGTTTACAGTAGAAGTCTTGAACCCTTCTTGTGACCTGTTATAGACTCTAAAACCTTTGCTGTTTGTAGAGTTACCCAACAGATAGCCTTCTTCTGACTTGCCATCAAAACTTCCCAAAATGATTCTTAGGTATTATGTCATAGTATGAGGACATCCAAAGGTCTCATGAACTGATGTTAGGTGATCTTCCCTTTCAAAATTCATAAGGGTAGTCTAGTCATTTGAGGTTTAGTCACCAAAACTCTATTAAGCACATAACAAGCAGTATTGACTGCTTCAGCCCAAAATTGAATAGGTAAAAGGGAGTCTGCTAACATAGTTCTAGCAGCTTCAATGAGAGTCCTATTCTTTCTTTCTGCGACACCATTTTGCTGTGGAGTCCTTGCAATGCTATATTCTCTCTTGATTCCTTTCTTGGCACAAAACTCATTCATTAGTTGATTCTTAAACTCTGTTCCATGGTCACACCTGATGGTCTTCTACTTTATCGTCTTAGCTTGTTTTCTAACCCACGATCAAATCATGAAGTATTCTATGTTTATCCTTGTAGCCAAGAAAAACTCCAATGAATTTTACTACAGTCATCAGTGACCACCAAGCAGTACTTCTTCCTATTTACACTCTCTACTGAAACAGGTCCAAACAGATCCATATGAAGCAATTCTAGAGGTTCTCTGATTGTTCTTTCTTCAATATCTTGCAGAAGCCCTGTTAGCTCGTTTACCTTTCTACTTGCCAAACATGTAGATGATCAAGCTTGAATGTCTTGGAAGGTTAAAACTCTAACTGGATTGCCTTTAACCTACTTGGTTAATGTTCTTGAAGTGACAGGCCAATCTTCTTTGCCATAAAGAGAGCTTCATCCTTTGTGCCTTTGCCAACCAACAAGGTGATTCCACAGAGGGAATAATATTTCATTAGATCCAGGTGTATACAATCGTTCTTTCTAGGAGACTCGAAGTTGATCACCAGGTCTCATCACAAAACTTAAACTTTGGAGGATAGATAAGACACTCCTTATCAGTGAAGAGGACATTGTGCTGTCTAATACCAGATTTGAGAAACAGAAAGAGATTGAACTTAAGTTCTTCTACATAGCTGACTTTTTCAAGAAGTCTAGCAGATGTCTTGATGGTTCCTTTTCCTGAGATTCTTCCTCCTTTAGAGTCATTTCCAAAAGCCACATAACCACCTTTGAATTCTTTAAAATCAGATTGTCCTTGTCTCCTGTCATACTTCCAGAGCATCCATGCTAGTAATAGCATAGTCTTTGCAGGATCTTCTTATGATTTGCCTGTACAAACCAAGTTAAAAGTATTAGATTCTTTTAGGACCCAAGTCATAAACTGATTGGATACCCCCAATGGAGGTTACATACTCAAATTGCTTTGAGTGTGTAAGATCCATTTTATCCTATTCACAGAATCTAGATAAGCCCCTTTTGGTCTCCATGTTTGATTTATCATGGCACTTCTCTTTGACAGTTTATGGAAGTACTGCATGTGTTGCAACAGTACTTCCTTTCTTTACCCAGATGGGATTTTCACAATTTTTCTTGGGTCTTGTGGTTATGAGGAGTCCTTGTGTAGAAGACCTTGTGGATGGTGGAAAACTTGAGGTCTCTAGTCTTGTATTATCCATCCTTGGATAATTAAAGTCTACCAGAGTACTTTTGGAAGGTACTGCCGTGTGGTACTTTTGGTCAGATAGTACCTTGATAAAAACCACATTAACAGTACTTTTGAAGGTATGTTGGTGTCATTTTTGACCTTTTGCCTTGGTCAAGGGCATTTGGTTGAGATTTGCATTTGTGTTATTATATATATATATACTATATCACGAATCAAGTTTCTTGAGAAATTACTATGGTTCACCCTTTGGATGTTGTTCCACACTGGTCTTTTGTCCCTTGTACCCTGTGTTCCCTTAGGTTTATGAGTTTGGGTTTGTTTGAAGGTTCTTTCATGTAGATTACAATCCTTGATTAGGTGATTAGGACTGTAACATACAAAACATAATTTACCCCCTTTGTGCCCAAAACCCGTTTTCCTAGATACTTGACCAACACTGTTTTGACTGCTAGGTGACCTATTTTCAAAAGATGTTTCACTATTTTCTGAGTTAAAAACAGTTTTCTTTTGAATTTCTGAAGAGTTTAAAACAGTCTCTT